>JAQFVV010000311.1:706530-886530 GCA_028023455.1 Epiperipatus broadwayi
ATATATATATATATATATATCCATTGAAGAAACTTTATTATTATGTCTTATGATATTTATGATTATGACCAAAAGTAGTTAGTAATAATGTAAATACACATATAGCAAAAAACACAGTGAGGAAGTATTTATAGTCAAAATGCTTTGAAGATTTTCATTGTATAGTATACAAATACTATTTAATAATAAACCTTGTAAAACTGACTAATTGTGACGAATGGATGATAAAATGCATTGGAGATATAGAGTGTATGATTTTAATGACTGTGCTATTTGTAAATTATAATTATTTGTATGGTTAAGTCTTTTCTTCGAGGAAGTTGGCAGAACTATAAATGTGTGTTGTAGCTTAAAACTTTATATGAATATATATTGAAGTGTGAAGTTGACAGTTGTCCCAGACTTATTATTCAGTGGCAGGTAGGAAGAAATTTTTGATGGCAGGATTTATACTTTGATATGAGTTATGATTTTAAAAGAAATGCTCAGTAGTTTCCCTAACCTGCATAAAATAAAGCTATTCAAACATAAAGGTCCCTGATTAGCATCAATGTAGAGCACAACTTAGTTCAAAACGTAGTTACCAGATCCTCTAGAAAATAAAATTAGATTTGATTAACAATTAGTCAGTATATTTTAGTATTATAAGTGATTTAAAATTGAGATACCTCTATTGTTTTGAATCTCCAGCCCATTGTCGAAGATTTTCATTTGATTAGTTTACTTTATTAAAAAATGATTTAAAAGCTAGTATTTTCAATGTCCAAAGAAGGACTTGAATAAAAATAAAATATTCATTAAAGTTACATTCTCATTTTATGACAATATTGTAATATTTAAAATTTAGGCCCATGGTAGTGTCAATGAGATGAACTACTGATATGTCTAAAAAAGCTATTGTTAAGTTTTAAGGAAATAAAACATATGAATATATATTTCTTAACAATGCAATGAAAATATATGATTACTAGAGAGTAACTAATAATATTTGGGTTTATAAATAAATTTTGTTTTGTAATATATTTGGCTTGCATGAGACAAATACTAAATGATTTTCTTGTTTGACTCTAACTTTAGAGCATTGTTGTCAAGAAAGTTGCTGAGAGAAATATAAAGATGTAAAAACTTCATTGTAAAATCCAATATTTTTTTGCAAAAAAAAATAAATAAATAAAAACCTAGAGAAGTGATTATACTAAATAAGTGGTAGATTTTTAAAAGTAAAATATCTATGTATATATACATGTAAGTATATTAAGAAGATCAGGATAAAATGAATAAACAAATTTCATGTTGCTCTGATGATAACAGTATATGTGAAATCTTTGGCTAACAAATTGAATGATATGTAAATCAAGACAAATAGAAAGAATAGATGTTTATTTGCATTGAAATAAAAAAAAATGTTTAATGATTTTAGAGAAAGAAAAAGGTCCTTTTTTCCATAGATGGGAGGTATTGTGAATGTCCAGATTAATGACAAAAGTATTTTAATAAAAACAAATAAATAAAGAAGTTTGTTGAACTTGTTTGATTTTTCTTTTGCTTGATAAATGGATAATGGGAGATCTTGGAAATATAAGTTTACATTGATCACCATAGCAACCTAAAGCTTTTAAATAGCATTGTTTACTGTGAATTCTAGCTTTAAAACACTAAATTCGTTATAATCAAACCCAAGAAAAACATAGGAAAATAAATAAATTTTAGAAACAATTTAGTGTGATATAAATATTTACTTAAATGGAATCAATATTATTTTACATATTTTATTTGTATTAATGCAGTCACCATAGTAACATTATTACATATAATTCAATGTTTTTTATGTCATGTATATCTGTTTATAAATGAATTAAAAATTATTGTTATTAAAAAAATATCTATGTAAATTAATTATATTTATAAATTGAATAAAGTTTGTAATATCAATTTTGTATTTTGGTTTACAAATAATAAAAAAAAAAAATCATATTGAATTTGGATTTCATTTTCATGCATTTTTTTCTCCAAACTTACATCATACTTGAATACCAGGCGGGAAAAGAAATCGTTCTGTTTTGTCATCTGCTTGAGCATTATTTGAGTATTGTCCAATAGTTGTTATGACATCAATAATGTCAGAGAGAGGTAATATAAATAGCAAGAAAAGACTATAAGAGTACTCTATCATCATTTTGTCATTACTAGGAACGAATGTGTTTTCATATTCTTTTAAAAAAAGAAATTCTTCAATTTTTTTGAACTGTTAAACTGTAAAACATGGAAGAATAATCTTAAATTATCTGCCCATTCATTTATTTGAATGTGAAAGGGCCCCAATGAAGACGGCAACAGGACAAAATTTGAGATGGAAAAATATAAAGAAAAAAAATGCTTTATAGAAAAATCGGCTATTTTTAGTTTAAAACAAAGATATTTCTGATTTAAAGTTTGGATTATAACTACCATTGAATTTGGATAAATATCGTGTCACAAGATAAGAAACACTCAGGATCAACTGGATTAATTTATATCATAAAAATGCTAATTAAATTGCACTCTCCTCTTTGGAAAGAAAAAGGACTGTTAGTGAAGCATTATAAAGTTCGACTTATCTTTTCTGAGAAATAAACTTCTCTTTGAGTCATAGAAACTGAGGATAAGTAAATTGCAATGGACAATTAAATAGTGAAAATACACAGACTCTTATATAGGGTATGATTTTTTTTAATATATAAAATTGTGTGTATATTAATTTTTTTACATATATTTAAAAAGGATGATTTGTATTTATTTAAATTATCTTTAGGAGTAATAGAATTTATGAAATAAAAATGATCGGAGAGATTTCTTTATTAATTATTTGAACTCTTGTCTAAGTATATATTAACACAATCCGATGTTTTTCTTTTAAATATATGATTTGATGGTTACATGTATAAAATTTAGTTTAAAACATTGAACAGACAAGAGATTGAAATATATCATATTATTTCATATTCATTTATCGGTTATTATTTTGATAAACAAATAGGCTTCGATCTCATCCTATATATACATTTTTCAGTAAGATATCCAGAAGTCTCTCCATTCATTCATTCATTTTCTTTTTATATACGTGTCGTTATTGTTTACTCAACACATTTTAGAGATACACATGGTAATTTTACCATTTTTTTTTTTATCAATCTGAAATATAAATTAATTTCCTATGTATTTTGTTGTTAATCTTGCCAATTTTCTTTTATATGATCCAATAAATAGAATTGATTTAATTTGACAAGACTCCATTAATTTTGTTTTATTATTTGGATTACTTAAGATGTCTTAGCTATAAGGTTCAAACTCTGCTTGGTAAGTGAACTAGAATGTGGGATATTGTTATGTTTTACATGTTAGCATTTTTATTTTATTCCCATATCAATTTTATATTTATATTTGCATTCAAATGTTATATATGATATATTATTTTAGTTAATATTACAAGTCAATCATTTTTATGTTTGTCTGATCACGTCATCAAAATATAAATAGATCGTATTTTTGTCATTAATTCAGAACAGCTTGTCTTAAATATTTTTAAAAACTTCTCTAAAATAAAGAGTACAAACTTCATTGAATAGTTAAAGTGAATATTATCTTTAAATTGGGATAAATCTAAATTATAATCATATATTTTAATTATTGCCAACCAATTTCATATTCATTTACTTGAAGGTTTAAATAGATGATATTTATTATTATAGATCGATAGACATCCAATGGAAACTTAACATATCTTTTATATAATATTATTGGAAATTATAGAGTTAGGAATTAGCTAATAAATTTTCGTGGAATATTCTATGTTAACATATAAACGAAACAATAATTAAGTGTCACTTTTTTGGGAGATATAAATAAATTAATTATTTATTACTTTATAACTTCTTATTAAACTAAGCATCGATTATTTTTTTATTTTTTAAACATTTAAAAGTGTAATATTAAGTCTGTTAGGGTATTTGTCAAGGGGATATAACAACTTGTTGATTAACGATAAAATATTATTAATTAAATGTTAGAATAGAAATAATGCTGTATCATTTTATTGAAAGATACCATGGTCAGGGGTTTGGGGAGGGGTTCCTGACAGAGATATTTTAAGTGCTGGCTCTGGCTAAGCATTTATCATAAAGCTTGTAGAGGAATTGGCAATCCTCACTGTTTATAACTTACAAGCTTAAGAGATAGGGTCATGTGATCTATGAATTGATCTATGACTTTTATTTTGACTATTTATAGTCTCTGCCAAAAAGTCTTATGCAATTTTATATTGCTATGACTACTACTATATGGCATGGCTGAAGATCTATCAGCCCCATATAGCTATTTGAGTTGGATAGCTGGGTTTGAAGACATGTACATGTCTGAAAATTTCAGATTTTCCACTCAATAGATAACTTTTAGCTAAGTGCTTAGCTTTGGGTTGGTATTTTTAGATCTAGTGTCTGAACCTACCCTGACACCTCTCTGAGGAGTGCCAAAGCACGAAACCATGGTCAGGGGTTTGGGGAGGGGTTCCTGACAGAGATATTTTAAGTGCTGGCTCTGGCTAAGCATTTATCATAAAGCTTGTAGAGGAATTGGCAATCCTCACTGTTTACGAAGGAATGTTCTTTCTGTTTTATTTAACTAGGTATACGTTTGAATCAAATATTATTTTGCTTCAACCTTATTTAAATGTTTTGTAAAATACAATTATTGATATTTAGAAGCTTACACGCTGGGATAAAATGCAGCATCATTAAATATTAAAATAGATATTGTTATTACAATAACCATAGATTAATAAAGTGTATTGGAATTGGTTTTAGTTATTGATTACAAATTAATTTTCATTAATTTGTTAAGCATATAGTTAGCTTAATCGTATTATTGTTTAGGTCAATAATATATGATTTGTCTGCTCATTGCAGTTTATGTTGTAATTGTGATAGATTTGATAATGTCTGGAGCAGATAGTCTCATTATCCTTTTGTTTACATATAACTTAAACAAATTAGACTACAATAGAGATTATTAGTGCTTTATGATGGATTATTGCATAATGGCAACCCGCTTGAGCTAGACTAAATTAAATTGGATTTTTTTATATTTTTGATCAGATCAGATTGATCATCCTACCCATCACCAGCATTGACAGATTTTATCAGTTACAATATATATATATATATATATATATATATATATATATATATATATATATATATATATATATATATATATATTCTAACCTCCCCCCGCGCATCCTCACCCCAAAATATACTGTTTATTACGAATATTACGGGTTCTAGCTCAGTTAACAAATAAATAAATGAAATATTCAGCATTAATTAAAATGATTACTAGCTCTAATTTTTAAAATACAAATACGGTTCGATTTTAAAATGAATTAACAAATATTTACTATTTTCATGAGACATGGAGTGACAATACGGGGAACGAGATAGACTACATTGAGCCATTATCCACACGATACTACCTCAGTGGCATAAGAACACTATCCCCCCTTTTTACTATACCAAATAACTAACTCATAGTATTCTTACGACTTTCTAAGCTCTATTCACTACGATTAAAATAATAATCATATCTTAATCTTCTTTATAACAAGAATCTAGCTTAATTAAATAAATGAAGTAAAATAAAATAAAATCTCAGGTTCATAAATTGTATTCTAACTGATTTAAAATTACGGTAGTAAAATATGAAAAGGGAATTTTATGTCATAATCTACTACACAGCAACTAATAATAATAAAATAATAATAACAATAATAATAAAATATAATCTTATTTCTTCCTGAAATGAAATAAATAAATACGTACATGGTAATATTTTAATAATTTGACAACAGAATGCGTGTGGCAACATTAGCATATAATCTAATATAATATTATGGCAACCGACTTATGACCAATAAATAATATAAAATTATGATCTTTTAATTTTAACATACCAATAAATTCTCAAAATTCTTATAACACTTTTATGTTTACCTTTTGTGCAAAATTTATATGTCTGTTTCAATTATAAATGTATCGTGATTTCATGCATCCATGTGGAGAAATAACAACTCGGACACAAAAACTTTAAAACAAATTTAAAACAAAGTTTATTAACAACATAAATAAATTAACAATATTTTTACACTATATACATTGGATATCCCTTACTTTCATATCTCAACTTAGTTTATTAGTTTATAAAATGAAATCAAAATATTATTTACTTTTCCTAGTTAAATCTTATTTTTTAACACTTAAGAAAATACAGTATTATTACTTGATTTATTATTATGGTTAACCTATTACAAAATGCATTTCTTATATGATTATCACAAACACTTTCATCCCTAATATTATTAAAATTACATTTTTACAAAATTTACATTCGTAATAAAATTCCACAAAATAATAAAATTTAGTTTCATATTGGTTGTATGGAATCTTACAAAGTCAAAACACTATTCTACATTCGGTATTAGGTTTTTATTATTCATTATCCGATGTTTATTATTCCTAATATTTTCATTCAAGCCTTACTTTGGATGATATTATTATAACCATTAATATACCATGCACAAGTATATGTTTATTATACCTTATTGAATTTTCTCTTGATAAATATGCAATACTCATTCCCTCCAACATTAATAATTAAAAAAAAATTCAAATTTTATTATCATTTTTAAATACTTGGTTTAGATTTCTTTTCAAAATCTTATATTCATTTCTGAATTAATTTTACAATGTATTATATGATTCTTTCTCTCTTTATGATATTTTGGACTTTCAATTTTAAAGTTACACAATTCTATACATTCAAGCAAATAAACTATTCTTACACAAACGATAACATCTCTTCAGTTCTATTTTATTCATTATTTCTTTGAAAATATCTTTCTGACCGATGCAGATTCACGAAATAAGGATAGCGAAGATAGATGCATAGGATCAAAATACAACTAGAATATTACTCGTCATATACCTTGACAATCATGGCACAGTGAATTAAAAGACACTATAGAGGAGTGACCTTTACCTGTCTACCAACCTCTATCATAGGAACGATGCTAAAGCTATTTCTTCAGCTTTATTCTGACATCAAAAGTTTAAAGATATGCAAAACACTGTCCAAACCATATGTGTTCAGTCATAGGACTTTGTTAACTATACTAAATCACACAAAACTAAATATGATCCAAATCCCTTATATTTTCCTATTTCTTAAAAAAAAACATCATCTTGGTTTCCTCTCCCCTAGTACTTCCAAGTCACTATCCGATCTTATTTCTCAAGATTTTTCTATACTGTACATCGACAAATACATATCTGCATTACTAACAATAATAAAATTCATTAATATTTTAAAACTATTCCACTGTTCTATAAGAAAATCTTTTTACTACTTTCCTCCGTATATTTAATCATATACAAACTATTTAAATATCTGAATACTTTATCACATGAAAGTTCAAAAGAATCACACAATTGTTCTGTTAAATTATATTATTAATATACTTTAAATAAATTGTTGCATGCATATTCCGAATTACTCCTATCTCATTATATGTTAAAATGTTGCATAAAATGTGTACATATAATTAAGACTTTCACACTTCATTCTTAATCAATAGATGATCTAAAAAAATACATTATGCATTATAAATAACCATCAAAATTACCAAAACGACCTTTATCTCCTCGATCGTGTTCCGTAGGCTTCACCATCCATTTGATCCTTGTAGATATAAGATTCACATCCATACACTTTATTTTAAATACTATTTCTATAATTTTATCAAGTTATTATATTTAAATTTTAATATTAATAAATTTATGTTTTATGTTTTCCCTAATCTCACATAACATTTTATATTTTAAAATAAATTAGTAAAAAAATATTCAAACTATATTTACTGTACTCCTTCATCAAATTTTCTTGAAAAACTGTTCATACTAAAGCCCAAAAAAAATTGTTTATCATTTCTTTTCCATTCACTTAATGTTCCTCTCCTGCTTGTTCAATTTTAAGGTAAAACAAATATTACTTCGTTCAATAAATATTCCTAAATGATAATCCTTGGTTTTATAATATTTAATACAATTATTAATTATGATATTAGTTCATCCCGTAAAGAAAACTTCTAAATATTCTCTTCTAATATTTCTTGCTAATATTTTCTCCTGCGCGACTTTTATGATGCATCTTTTCAGTACTTTGATTTAAATATTCAATAAAACTTTTCTGTTTCCATGGATTCATTTCATTAAGTAAATTAGATTTATAGTTTCCAAATCTTTATCTTTATTAATCATTTCTCTAATGAACACTTTATAATATTTTTAATTCTTCTTAGAGAATGTTTTTTCGGTTCCTTTTTCATAAAAACACAATAGCTCTTTCATATTATTATTCTGTAACTTTTTCCTTCTTTTATAATTCTGGTACTATATACTTTGTAATGTTTCCTTTAAAAAGACAAACATTCTTTCTCCATTATAACTTTTACATAATTTTTTCTTTATGATATACGCATCTTAATTTTTCCATAGAGAAGAATAAAAAAACTTCGGATTAGCCTTTTAAAATTGTGCGTCATAATTTTTCCTGATGGCAAATAACTTTTCTTTTAAGTTTTCTGTATAATGTCCAAATTATATTTATCTGAGTTCTAATGATTTCCTGGTTGATCACAAATAAACTGTATTCAAGGCACTTTACAATTATTTTTACTTTATCAATACTTTTAGGTACTTTTTTCCTTAGTATTTCCATTTTTACTGCAAGGTTTCGGCTAAACTTGAATAAAAATCCTGGCAAGAAATCTTTTAAATTAGCCTTCCATTTAAAGGCAGTTCAAAATATTATATTTTAAAACAAAACTTTTAAAATAAATACAAAATTTTTTTTAAAATTATAACACTTTTCTAGCTTACGATCTTATACAGCTAAAAAAAATATGTTCCTCCTTCCTTTACTTACACATTCCTTCTCCCGCTCCGTCTAATTCCTATTTTTCATCTGCTAAAATACCTCCGTTGATTGGTTAATGACTTTTTTAGCGCGAACAAATTTACACATTTTTAGTTTTATAATAGATTAAACTTTTTAAAATAAAGAATTTATGACGTCATGTCTTAACATATTATTTAGAATAGTATTTTTAAACCAATTATAGTTTTATCAAAATCATTTAAACTTTAAAACAATTATTAAAATAACATTTAATATTTTAACTTTTACTTTAATGATAGATAGCAATTACATTTAGTTTTATAATTCACAAACTTTATTATTATATTCTAACAAGCGTGTGTGTGAAGGTATATAATATACAGTCACATGATTACTAACTTTATCAGATGATTTTTCTTTTTAATTTTACGTCTTGGTCTAAATTACCAAAACTTATATATTTTATAAAAATTTGGAAAATAATTTAAAATGTAGAACTAAATATAATTCTCACCATCCCAAAGTTTATTTTAAAATATATTAGATTAAATTTGAATATTAATTATAATTACAATATTACATATAGCGTTTATTTAATTTATTAGTTTTAAAACATTACAATTGAATTGTTAATATACTTTTAACTATTTATAGCTGTATTATTTTATATGGCCAGCTTTTACAACCATAAGCAAGGATATAATTAAGCTTTATTTAACTGTTCCTTTTTAAAATAATCCATTACACTTTTACATACCAGGTATTTTTCAGCCTTAAATTGTACTATAAAATCTAATCGATCATACAATTATCAATATATTACACAAACGTATTTTAAAATTTAAAATTTTTTAGCAATTGACCATTCTACCCTATTATGACCTATAGATAAGGGCACAATATATATTATGGATACAATTGAGATGTCCGCCTAAAATTTATAAAGTTTAACTTTACTATTTTTTTTTATTATTATTTGTTATTATTAATTCTTTTTTATTAAAATTAAAGTATATTAGATGCCACTGATATATATATATATATATATATATATATATATATATATATATATATATATATATATATATATATATATATATATATATATATATATATATATATATATATATATATATATATAATATACACCTGGGTCTCATTTTAAGTGGTAGATAGGTTCCTCAGAAAGCGTGCATAAAAAAAATCGCACAAATATAAACGTAACTTACCTTGAATAATGGGGGATGTGTTCCAGTAATTTTCAGAAGTCACATAAAAGCAAAACAACAATGAAAAATTACTTTAAAATTTGCATTAAAAAATAAAAAAATTAAGTTTGACTAATAAAAAATTTCAACTATTGGAAAAATATTAATACAAGACAAACTTTTTATTTTTATTTTTTCATTAATGACAGTATTTATTTTACATTTTTCATACATATTTTAATCATTACCACTAGCGTTCATTTGTAAACTGATAAGAAATCAGATTCAATGTGATGTGATGTATTGTGGATTCTTCTTAAATGAAGTCAAGAATCTCTCAGTAATTATGCCCAGAGAAACCTGTTAGCCACTTTATTTTTATTTGCTATGTGATGTACAACTAATGCCACTTTCAGTCTTGAGCTATGTTAATGGTTTTCTGTTTCTATATTAAAAAAGTGAAATTGTAATCAAAACAAAAAAATATACATTATCATTAGAAAGATTAATTTCAGTTATAAAATCAATAAAATCTTCATTATTATTTTAAAAATCGAAAAAAATATTTATTTATTTTAATATCTAACAAAATACGTTTTAAAAGTTTAAATTTTTTGAATATTTATTGCGATATTTTTATACTTATGTATAAATCTATTACTATTATTTACTCATTAGTATAAGTAGGTTATCTACATAGAAGCTAACATTCTAAATACAGTTTTGGGCCATATTCATGTTAGCTGCTAATATAACGTTATATTTTTGAAAAAAAAAAAGGATTTCAAGTCAAAATATGTTATTAATAATTTAAATTTTTTGATATCTAATAAATATAGTGAAATATGAAAGATAAGAAGAAACTTAAATTGCATAACTTCAAAATCACATTAAAATAATTCACATAAAATGAGACCCAAGTGTGTTTATATATGGGAACAAAGAGTAACAAAATATTCACTTTATAAGTATTTTTATATGTAGTTTGTAAAAACTTTTTCTTTTAAATTATTTGTTTTAAAAACTGTATTTTTTTTTTAAAAAAATTGAAGATGGGGTATGCAACGGTTAATTGTTCAAAAATAATTAAAGGGGTGAAAATTTAACATTGTTTCAGTTTTTGGAAATAATTTCTAATTAAATTTTACGAAAAGTAAAAAGAAAAATCAGATTAAGGGTTTGTATTTTTGCTATTAACATTTATCTAATGCCTGCATCACCAAGAATGATAAGTAAAGTAAATGTAGAAATTCCTATTAGATCATAGTCAAGATTGAAATCTGAAAGAATATATTAAAAACATTCATCAAATAACTGAGAGCAGTATAAAATGGGATAATTTTGACCACCATATAAGAATTAGATTGTAGAAATTAACTGTCATCAGCCTATTCCACACTACTCTGAGTCCCAATATGCTGTACAAGTATTTAATCTAATCAACATTACTGACACTTGCTGGTCTTTTTCTTGATGCTAACAGTCAACTTGCTGATGCCCTAAATGATGGAAAGTTTGAAGTAAGAATGCAGGAAAGACTAATAGAACTTCTTACTGCACTAAAACTCATTTGGATCCTGTTAAATTGTCATGCATGTGCCACACATTGACAATGGACTCTTAAATATATGCAAGATAATTAACCTAAAAACTACCATGTGAAATTTAAACCTAAGTTCTTCAAATAATCTTGACCTCTGCTATCCAGATTTCTTTTATAAATTAGTTAATTAAATATTCTGTTAAATATAAATATAAATTTGCTGTCATAATAATTTTTATTTTTGTATTGAAGTCTATCATATGCTCTTATTTTTCTAATTTTTTTGTGTGGTTCCTTCATAATATTAAATTATGATTTATATTATTATTTGAAGTTGCCAATCTAAAACAATCTTGCAAACTTAATGTATAAAGTTATCTTTCCCTATCTACTCAGACCTCCATGGGTTGTTATTAAAATATGCCCCTCATTAGTTAGATCTGGATTCATTATTAATTAATATGCTCACTAGATTGTTTTTCCTGAGTTGACCTGTTTTCATGATTTTTTATTATATAAAAAGTATTATTTATTTAACTCCACATAGAATAAAGAAATTCTACCCAGGGTAATTTTAATCATTGAAAAATTAATGCTATTTAATATTTTACTATGTTACTCACTTAATTCTGAAAATGTGATTCCTTATTTCTTTTATCTATTATCAGTTTTACTATGTTATATTCTTAAAATTTCAAATACTTCAATATTTTTAAGTTGTAAAATCTACAAGGTGGGATTTAATCATATTAATTATCAGGGAAAGAAAGGGGATAATTTTAAAATCTTTGTTGTAATAAATTAAGTTCTTTCCATGTATGTATATATTACATAGCATCACATGACTTACCTAAATTATAACATTCAAATGAGGGTCATGTGTTTTAAAGCAGTAACCACCATGTCATGTCATTAGGGACATATTTTTCCATGCTGCACTGTTGACATACAACTCATTTTATTAAATAATATGTGCTTCTAGTCTGTGGGTTATGATGAGTTTGGACCCATAGATTTATTTCATGATCTGTCCTATGGATAGGTGACCTTCCCAAAACCATTTAACTTATAAAAAGGTGTCCATGCATTGGTGATCCTTGTATACTTAGATGGCACCAGTCCTCATCCCATTTCTCCAAGAAGTGTCATAAAAAGGGGCTTTTAGATCTATTTTCTTTGTCCAGAAGATGATCTCACTTTGGATTTTTTGCCTTGATGTCAGCACTGCTATTTCTCCATTATTATTGACTTATTTACTTAATGACCTCATTTTGATGCTCTAATAATGAAATTGTGTTCTTTCATTTAAATAGATTTCCAATAGCACTTATTAGCTTCATTAATAATGTTATTTTAACTTATTTTCAAATCCCACCATGATAATCTATTCTTTTCCTTAAGAGTATACATACCTTAGAAAAAGTGTTCTCTTTCAAATCTTAACTCAAAAGAATGATGAAGAAATATTTTGCTTGATAGTTAAATACGAGTTTTCAAATATATGTTATTTGTTTTAAATGTTAATAAATGAATTGTTAATAAATATTATTCGTAAAAACTAAACCATTCTCAAATATATTTTCTTAATTTTCATGACCACAATGCCATGAAAATCATTTTCTATGTGTATAATGAACCCTAGAATGCTCCCTGAATTCATATGACAATCACCATCTTTCAGAACCATCACTAAAGTCTTAATCCTAATGTGATATAAATTTATGTTGTAATAAATGATAGGCATCTTTATCTCACCCACCAAATATATCTATTTATGTATAGTACATTATTCAAAACATAAGCATATGAGTAACAATAGCATAAATGATGATACATAACTATCTACCTCTGGATATATCACTCATTCACACACATCCTAATCAGTATATGATTACTATTTTATTTAATGTATTATTATTCTAATCATTTATGTTGCTCATCCAATTTTATATAAATCTCTTTTTAATAAATATAGGAATGGGGTACAAACCTCTTACTAACAAGCTAAGGATATAATTCGTAGATTATATAAGTTAGTCAAATAATGATGCAATAGAATGTGTCTCATTGTTTCCTCTGCTCTGCTTGTGGGATGAATTTAGAATTAAACTCCCATGTGCCATTCCTACTATGTTATTCATTAGATGTTTATCTGGTGCTTATGGAATGGGTTCAAATCCAGATTGGTCCCTGAAATAAATCCCAGTCTTGACTGAGTTGGAAGTACATTTCTTTGAGTTCTACCTCATGTTAGATGGATCAAGATGTTTTGACCAGTACAATATATGTATATATATATATATATATATATATATATACATATATTGTACTGGTCAATCAATATATATATATATATATATATTGAAGCAGTTATATCTGAGTTCGATCCTAGCTTCATGACATCTAGCTATAAGCCTACTTCAAACCCTAGTACTAATCTTAAATTTCCTATGCAATGGGACTTCATACATTCAATCCACGCTAATTTCCATAAAGAAAAACTTTTATAAAATGTCTATTAAAATAAAGTCATTTGAGTTTAAATTAATCAATGTTATTAATAAATTCATGATAAAATTATTCATGAATTTATATATATTATAACTGCATGGATTGTGTGTATATATTTATAAATATTTAAATATATATAATTGTTTGAAAGTTTCATTGCGTCGGGAGTGTTTATTTTACTTTTAAACAATTTGTTAAAGTTTTAGTGATTAAAAGCTACATTCTTTTGATAACCTTTCAGATTTTCCCTTTCCAAAAATAATGGTTAAAGTTTTATTAATTAGAAAAAAGATAAGTATTTAAAATGTAAGGATTTCCTAATTAAAAATCATTTTTTTGATTTTAAGAATTCATTTTCTAATTAGAAAATAAATTCAAGTAAATGAGTTTGAAAACCTTATCAAAGGAATGTATCTAAAAACAACTAGCAAATTTTGTAACATTGATAATGAAAGAAGTGCTAGCCCCAGGCATCAGATACAGAATATATAGCTCTGAAAAGTTTGGAGAAGAATCCGTCTTTGTTTTAGAAGTACCATTCAACTCTGGGCAATTAAATTATGATTTTAAATAGGGTTTTTATCATGGTGTCGGACTAACTTCAGGGATCTGACTATGGTCTCTGAAGTCCCCTGAAAGTCTTTGATGAAGCTTCTAAAAACTTTTTGGACAAATCATGCTGCCAAAATCAAATAAAATGCTGTTCAAGTAATCAATTAAATGCGTGTCTATGTTTCCATCAATTTGGACATGTAAACTAAAAGACCAGCCCAGAAGAAATGGGTAATATATTTCCATAATGAACCGTAACTTTTTGGCTAGTTTCAAACTTTACTTTACACTCTCTTTAAGAGCTCTTTTCATTCTTTAATGTAAATCTGTACAAAACTTTCTTTTATTTATGCTATTTTAAATTATATAAATTCACTCAATTTCTAGTCCTTAGATTTAATTTTCCTTTCTAATGATGGTGGTTCATTTACTATATATATATATATATATATATATATATATATATATATATATATATATATATATATATATATATATATATTGTGTGATTTATTAATGTCATTTATTTTTAATGATATGCCAATAATCTTTTGACTCGATAAACTCCTTTGTTCTATTTGCCTTATGTAGAAAATATATTAAATCTGATAATAATTCTGGTCCATTAAAACTAGATTTACCGTTCTATCAATTATCGAGTCAAAATAAATTATTAAATATTTGCTATTTTTATAATTGGCTAATAACAAATTATTAGCTCCATTTCTAATCTATGCCCCAGCTATTTTCTTATATTCACCAGTGTGTATTTATTCATATATAATCTTAAATTTTTTTTTTTTTTTTGCAAAAGAACTGATAAAGGAATCAAATAAATATATTATAAATCAACTTTCTGTTATTTTCTATTAAGATTCAGGAAGGGCACAATATTTGGGCATGATTAATATAATTTTATAATGCTTTAAAATGGTTTTAGTTAAAAGCTCATTTGACTTTAATTAATTTGATCAAGTCATCACGTAGAGCATTCTATAATTGGGTTTTATTATTCAAATGTTGACTCTCAAGTCATCATCTTTGAATGTTGCTGACATAGGGCAATCTTCCACTCCATTAGGCTTGTCGGTGATAATACTTCTGTTATTTTAAATTACCAAGGAAGAAAGAACTTGCTCTCCTGTTCATATTATATTTGGAACCCCAAAGGCTCATAGTCAAAGGGCAGTAAGACTTGTGAAATGCAAACTGCCATAGGACTTAGATCATCAACCAGCTATTGTCTTTCAATTTCATTTTATAGTTCATACTTCATCAGCACCGTTACCTCTCTGTTCCAGTAAAGCCTGCTCTAATGCTCGTAATTTGTGATGAAATGATTTCAATTAAAGTCGACAAATTCTCAGTTGTCTCAAAGTAAATTAAGTTTTCTAATAAAGATTAAAGTTATGCCCTAAATACGTATGTTGCTCTTTATGAATGGATTTGCGAATGTGAAAATATCTCACATTCTTTCGTATAAAATTAGAGTAATAATGTCCTGTACAAATGAATACCTTTATTCGCCTTTATTTTCTTGTTGGGGGCATAGACATAAAATTCCAAAATATTGCATAATACTCATTGGCATATAAGAAAGACCACCACTCTTATTATAATTATAAACTTTGTTTAAGGACTACAATTAATTAATATAATCATTATTTAAAATTCACACAAAACAAACTATTATTATTAAATATTTTCTAAACACACTTGGTTTTTAGTTTCTTAATTATTTTATTCAAAAATTATTTTAATGTTAATGCTCACTGTCTGTGTTGGCAACCTGAATATATACATATGATTCGATTTAAAAAAGTATCTTAAGTTAATTAATTATCCGATATTAGTATCAGTTCAGGGGTCTCTAATCCTCACCAAACATTGAGCTAGTTTCTTGGCGCATAGAACTGTGCCATCGATTTAGATTTCTACTAATTTGAGCTGGTGAGTTGAGTTTGAATTCAGTTTGGTTCAGCTTGGTTCAGCTGAATTTGGATCCAACTTATGTTTAGGTGGTGGTGCATTTTCGTCTGGTACATGGTTATGTTTTTGGCTGCCCAATCATTGGGCCTCGATTTTGTAAACCCCACATACCCTGGATATAGTAATTGTGATTTTAGTTACTCAGTCAATTGAGATCTCAATAAATTAAATATTTCTGTAGAGTGATATTTTAAAGAATGTTGTATATATTTAAGAGAAAAGTTATGTAATTTATAACACATAACTGAGATGATTTAATAAATTAAAATGTCATTTTGTAATTTTCTTCCTTATAATTAAATGTTTTCAAGATTATTGTTTAAACGTTCATTGAATAAAAGGTTCGTTAGACAAAATAATTATTCAAAGAAAAGTAATAAGATAGAATATATATATATATAAATTAATTATATGTGTACTATATCAGTATATATATTATACATTTGTTTATACACATTCGTGACAGTAAAAATTATTGTTAGAAAAGTAGTAAGAGTCTATAGATTAATGCAAAGGGTAAAATAAATAAAATATTTTGTCTGTGTCAAAATTAATTATATGTATCTCAGTCTTATAGTTAAAAATATCCAATATGATATCATGTTAAAAGTTTTAAATTTCAAAGTATTGCTTCTTAGTAGCCTCAAAGTAGGCAAAAACCTTCAAACTGGGAATTATATGTCAAGTGGTCCAATGCAGTGTGACAACACGCTTTAATGACAATAATTTCTAGAGTAACCTCAAAGCAGGTGTAGACCCTTTGTGTACACCAAGCAGCCAGATGCAGTTGGAAAAATGCTTAAATGGGTTACACACTTTCATGCTATGAAGATTAAAAATGATATCAACAAATAAAAGTTCTTGTGTAATATTAATTTTGACATTTTTTTCTTTGTGTGTGAAAGCCTCATGCTTAGTGATAATTATAGTAAACTCCTATATTTAAACTCAGGTCAGGAACGCATCAGTTGTTATTAAATACTAAATACTCATCATCAATTAAATTGTTTTATCAAAAATTAAGTCAATCATATGTGGTTTGGGGGTCAATGGGTTATTTCACATGCCCTATTGATCTCATTTTGCTCACTGGCGCCCATATAAATAAATTTGTCAGCAAATTTGATTGTCAGCACATTAGTGGGTCAGTTGTCAAATAATGAAAACCAAATGTGTCCAATACAGATAATTACTTGTACTACCTTCTAATATATTTTAATATTTGTATATCACTAATCATGTGTATAGTTTTGTTTTCAGACATGGGAGAACAGTTGAACAGAGGGAAAGTGAGTAATGTTTGTTTTTCTTATCTTTAATAGTTTTTAAATAAAATACATGTTTCATTCAAAGAATTAATAGAAATAGCTAACCAAAAAATGTAGGCAAACTAAAACTAAACTAAAAAAGCAGATTACATAGATTGAGGAAATAATATGTAGCAGCCAACAAAGATAGGGATAATGGGACCAGTAGTCAGAGAACTAATTAAATGCACTAAAGAAAAAAGTTATTATCTAAGTATACAGAGAAAGAGTGTCATAATTTTGTGATTGTTTTTTTTTTGTTTCAAAAATGGAAGGAGAGAATTTAGATGAAGGATTGACTGATGATAGTGATGTGCTTTTAACCACCTCCAGTGAAAGCGAGATCACTTTTAAAAATCATATCAATAGGAAAGAACACAAACATCAAAGCAGAAAGACAGCTAAAGATGATAATAATGATCGAGAGACTTTGCATATGATCCTCAGAGAAATGAGAGAAGACAGGAAGTTAATGCTGATGATGATGGAAAGGATTCTAAGGCTGGAGGATAAATGAGGCATCCAAACCAACCCAAACCCAGAGATTGTAAAGCATCATACAGCAATATACACTTACAAGGCTCCAAGAAGAGATGAAGATGATCACACCACACCAAAAGAAGTTGTGGATAGTAAAGAAGATAACAGTGGAGAATATGAGTCAACTCAAAAAATGGTTGAACAAGCTGATTTAAATATGGAAAGAGAAAAAAGAAGATGCTCAGACCATGGGTGAAATGAAACTAAAAGTAGAAATGGGACAGATGATGAACCCCGAACTGAGTGTAAGAAATTTTGCAGAGACCATCCCTTCTATCTTGTATAGAAATCCAAATTTTTAAGGGAAACCCAGGAGAAAATCATATAGAGCATCTAGACAGCTTTAAACAATTTTTTTGTCTGCACTCAGTAGCAGAAAAGGAAAAGATCATACTAGCCAGCCATTTGCCTAAGAGAGGCTGCCAAGGCATGGTGGATGCTTCTCATACACCCACCTACCATGATCCAAGGGTATGAAAACACCATTTTAAAAAAATATTGGAGTGAAGAAAGGCAGGAGGGTATTTTGCATAGACTAAATACCCAGAAGTATCAAGAAAACTGCAGACAAGGATACGCAGCCTACTTCATTCAACAAGTGACCACTTTCAAATCCCTAACAGCCTTCAAATATGAGGATCAGCACATAATCTGGATGATCCAGAATAATAAACCCCTTGGATCCAAAGAATCATGCTTGGGATGTGCCCCATGTTAATAGAGGAGGCCATAGAATTACTGACATCTATCAACTATGGAAATTTGACACCAACCAGAAAAAAACCAAGACTACGACCATTATCAAAAGTGCAAATCATATGGGCCACCTGATCCAGGGAAACAATAGGACAATCATTAAATGAAGAGACATATATATATATATATATATATATATATATATATATATATATATATATATATATATATATATATATATATATATATATATATATATAAAGACGACTGACTGACATGACTATAGGGAAAATGAGACTTGATTAATGGACCATAAGCTAGATAATATTAAAAAATGATCACAATGAGATATGTATAATTTTGTAGTTTGTACAGATGATATTATTCATGATCATGCTGTTCTCCCAGAGTCTACCAATTAGTCTAATACACTTATGTGAATGTATCACGTATAAGTAAAGAGATTTTTTTTTCATTGTTTTTTTTTTAAAGTGAAAAGAAATGAAGCAGTCAGATCTGAGTTCAATCCTAGCTTCATGACATCTAGCCATAAGCCCACCTCAAATCCTAGTACTAACCTTAAATTTATGATGCGATGGGGCTTTATGCGTTCACTACATGCTAATTTCCATAAAAAAAACTTTTATAAAATGTGTATTAAAGTAAGTCATTTGAGTTTAAATTAATCAATGTTATTAATAAATTCACGATAAAATTATTCATGAATTTATATATATTATAACTGCGTGGATAGTGGGTATATACTTATAAATATTTAAATATATATAATTGTTCGAAAGTTTCATTGCATCGGAAATGTTTATTTTACTTTTAAACAATTTGTTAAAGTTTTAGTGATTAAAAGCTACATTCTTTTGATAACCTTTCAGATTTTCCCTTTCCAAAAACAATGGTTAAAGTTTTATTAATTAAAAAAAGATAAGTATTTAAAATGTAATGATTTCCTAATTAAAATCATTTTTCTGATTTTAAGAATTCATTTTCTAATTAGAAAATGAATTCATGTTAATGAGTTCGAAATCCTTATCGAAGGAATGTATCTAAAAACAACTAGCAAATTTTGTAACATTGATAATGAAAGAAGCGCTAGCTCGAACACATCAGATACAGAATATATAGCTCTGACAAGTTCGGAGAAGCAGCCATCTTTGTTTTAGAGTACCATTCAACTCTGTGCATTTAAATTATGATTTTAAATAGTGTTTTTATCATGGTGTCAGGCTAACTGCAGGGATGTGACTATGGTCCCTGAAGTTCCCTGAAAGTCTTTGATGAAGCTTCTAAATCCTTTCCGGATAAATCAGGCTGCCAAAATCAAATAAAATGCTGTTCAAGTTATCAATCAAATGCATGCCTATGTTTTCATCAACTCCGACATGTAAACTAAGAGACCAGCTCGGAAGAAATGGGTAATATATTTCCATAATGAACTGTAACTTTCTCTCCAGTTTTGAATTTTACTTTACACTCCCTTTAAGAGCTCTTTTTATTCTTTAATGTAAATCTGTACAAAACTTTCTTTTATTTATGCTATTTTAAATTATATAAATTCTCTCAATATCTAGTCCTTAGATTTAATTTTCCTTTCTTACGATGGCGGTTCATTTACTATACTATATATATATATTGTGTGATTTAGTAATGTCGTTTATTTTTAATTATATGCCAATAATCTTTCATCTCGATAAACTCTGTTGTTCTATTTGCGTTACATAGAAAATATAATATTAAAACTGATAATAATTCTCATCCATTAGAACTAGATTTACCGTTATATCAATTATTGAGTCGAAAGAAATTATTAAATATTCGCTATTTTTATAATTGGCTAATAACAAATTATTATCTCCATTTCTAATCTATGCCCCAGCTATTTTCTTGTATTCACCAATGTGTATTTATTCATATATAATCTTAAAATGTTTTTTTTTGCAAAAGGGCTGATAAAGGAATCAAATAAATATATTCTAATTTAACTTTCTCTTATTTTCTATTAAGATTTAGGAATGGCATGATATTTGGGGCATGATTAATATAATTTTATAATGATTTAAAATGGTTTTAGTTAAAAGCTCATTTGACTTTAATTAATTTGATCAAGTCATCATGTAGAGCATTCTATAATTGGGTTTTATTATTCAAATAGTGACTCTCAAGTCATCATCTTTGAATGTTGCTGACATAGGGCAATCTGCCACTCCATTAGGCTTGTCGGTGATAATAATTCTGTTATTTTAAATTATCAAGGAAGAAAGCACTTCCTCTCCTGTTCATATTATATTTGGAACACCAAAGGCTCATAGTCAAAGGGCAGTAAGACTTGTTAAATGCAAGCTGCCATAGGACTTAGATCATCGACCAGCTATTGTCTTTCAATTTAATTTTATAGCTCATACTTCATCAGCACTGTTACCTCTCTGTTCCAGTAAAGCCTGCTCTAATGCTCATAATTCGTGATGGAGTGATTTCAATTAAAGTCGACAAATTCTCAGTTGTCTCAAAGTAAATTAAGTTTTCTAATAAAGATTAAAGTTATGCCCTAAATACGTATGTTGCTCTTTATGAATGGATTTGCGAATGTGAAAATATCTCACATTCTTTCGTATAAAATTAGAGTAATAATGTCCTGTACAAATGAATACCTTTATTCGCCTTTATTTTCTTGTTGGGGGCATAGACATAGAATTCCAAAATATTGCATAATACTCATTGGCATATAAGAAGGACCGCCACTCTTATTATAATTATAAACTTTGTTTAAGGACTAGAATTAATTAATATAATCATTATTTAAAATTCAAACAAAACAAACTATTATTATGAAATTTTTCTAAACACAATTGGTTTTTTAGTTTCTTAATTATCTTATTCAATAATTATTTTAATGTTAATGATCACTGTCTGTGTTGGCAACCCAAACATATACATATGATTTGAAATAAAAAAGTATCTTAAGTTAATTAATTATCCAATATTATTACCAGTTCAGAGGTTTCTAATCCTCACCATCCATTGAGCTAGTTTCTTGGCACATAGCACTGTGCCGTTGATTTAGATTTGTACTAATCTGAGCTGGTGAGTTGGGTTTGAATTCAGTTTGGTTCAGATGAGTTTGGATCCAACTTACATTTAGGTGGTGGTGTATTTTCGACTGGTACAATATATATATATATATATATATATATTTTAATATATATATATATATATATATATATATATATTAAAATCAGTCATATATAATATGACCTATATAGCTTGTATTACCAATATGTAATATATAAAGATCTAATTATATATATATATAGTGTCAGTCGAAAAAACACCACTACCTAAACTGCAAGTCGAATCCAAATTCAGGCGGTTGAAACTGAATTCAAATCCAACTCACCACCTTAGATAAGTAGAAATCTAAATCGACAGCACAGTGCTATGTGCCAAAAAACTAGCTCAACGGTTAGTGAGGATTAGAGACCCCTGAACTGACACAAATATTGGATAATTAATTAACTTAAGATACTTTTTAATTCAAATTATATGTATATGTTTGGGTTGCCAACACAGACAGTGAGTATTTACATTAAAATAATTATTGAATAAGAGAATTAAGAACTAAGAAACCAAGTGTGTTTAGAAAATATTTAATAATAATAGTTTGTTTTGTTTGAATTTTAAATAATGATTATATTAATTAATTCTAGTCCTTAAACAAAGTTTATAATTATAATACGAGTGGCGGTTTTTATTATATGCCAATGAGTATTACACAATATTTGAAAGTCTATGTGTCTATGCCCCCAACAAAAAAATAAAGGCAGATAAAGGTATTCATTTGTAAGTGATATTATTACTCTAATTTTATACGAAAGAATGTGAGATTTATTTTTACATTTGCAAATCCATTCATGAAGAGCAAGATATGTATTTTAGCACATAAATTTAACCTTTAATTAAGAAACTTATTTAATTAAATATATTGAGAATTTGTTCGACTTTAATTGAAATCACTTCATCATGAATTACGACCATCAGAGCGGGATTTACCGGAACAGAGAGGCAACGGTACTGACAAATTATGAGCTATAAAATGAAGTTGAAAGACAACAGCTGGTCAATGGTCTTTGTCCTATGGCAGCTTGCATTTCACAATTCTTACTGCCCTTTAAGGAGGAATTATTTAAAAGTAGTATGGGCGGCTTGTATTTAACAAGCCTTATGCCCTTTAAATAGATGTGGAACATGGGGGAGCCAGGCCAAGTCATATCTATGAGCCTTTGGTGTTTCAAATATAACATAAACAGGAGAGGAAATGCTTTCTTCCTCTATAATTAAAATATCAGAGATATCATCACCGACAAGCCACAAATGATCGCCCTACGCCAGCAACATTGAAGATGATGACTTGATAGTCACCATTTGAAAATAAAACCCAATTATAGAATGCTCTATGTGATGACTTGATCAAATTAATTAAAGTCAAACAAGCTTTTAACTACAACTATTTTAACGCTTTATAAAATTATATTAGTCATGCCCCAAATATCGTGCCCTTCCTGAATCTAAATAGCAAGTAATTGAAATTTGAATTAGAATATATTTGATTCCTTTATCTTCCCTTTTGCAAAAACATTTAACATACGTGAATAAATAAATATTTTAAGATTATATATGAGTAAATACATATTGGTGAATACGAAAATAACTGGGGCATAGATTAGAAATGGAGCTAATAATATATTATTAGCCAATTATAAAAATAACAAACATTTAATAATTTCTTTTGACTCGATGATTAATAGAACTGTATAAACCTAGTTCTAATGGGTGAGAATTTCCTATCAGAATTAATATTATATTATTTGCACAAAGAAAATGGGAGAAAACAGCTCATCGAGTTGAAGGATTATTGGCATATAATTAAAAATAAACAACATATATATATATATATATATATATATATATATATATATATATATATATATATATATATATATATATATATATAATAATAAATGAACCACCATCATGAAAAAGGAAAGTTAAAGACTAGTGATTGAGAGAATTTATGTAATTTAAAATAGCATAAATAAAAGGTTTTACACAGAGAATTACATTTATAAATGAGAAGAGCTCCTAAACGACTGTAAAGTAAAGTTCAGAAACTTGCCAGATAGTTTAAGGTTCATTATGGAAATATATTACCCATTTCTTCCGAACTGGTTCCCTTAGTTTACACAACCGGGTTAGGAAAATGTTGGCATGCATTTGCTTGATTACTTAAACAGCATTTTATTGATTTTTCATAAATTTAGCAGCATGATTGGTCTGGAAAGGATTTTGCAGCTTCCTAGATATCATCATTGCCTCCTTAATTTTATGTTTGTCATTACATCTTTCAATTTGAATAATTTTTACATCTCTATTATTAAATTTAAAACCATAATTACATGCTTTATTATGATCAAAAATAATTAATGGAGTATTCATATTTACTGAAGATATATTTTCTTTCTGTACACATTTATATAATGTCTTATGATCATTATATCGTTTTTGTAATGTACATTTTAATTCCTTTATATATTTCATTTCACAACCACATTCCAACATATATATATATATATATATATATATCAGAACTTAATTTAAACTTAGAAATTTTGATTTTAGAATTATTTATCATATTATTTATATTATTTGAAGACAAAAAAGAAATTCTACACAAACCAATATAAAGTTTATTAAATAATTTAGCTTGTTGATTAGATATGGAATAGAAATCCATTTATCACTTTTTAATTTATTTAATATTTTCTTATTATTATTTTTATTTTGATTATATTTTGTAATTGTATTATAAATAATATTCTTTCCATAACCACCATTCAACATATTAGTAATATAAACATTAATATTTTCAATTTCATCACTAATAAATTTCCACAAATAATCTAAACAACAACAACAACAACAACAACAACAATAATAATAATAATAATAATAATAATAATAATAATAATAATAATAATAATAATAATAATAATAATAATAATAATAATAATAATAATAATAATAATGTGTTTGATTTTAATATGATTTTAAAGCCTGTGGAAATTAGGGGTTATATTCCATCTAATTCTAACGTTCATATGGGTCATAAATTAGCTGTTTTGAAGTCTTTTTTGTTTAGAAATGATCATTTGCGCAAATTTATTAGTGATAAAATATGTATATATTACTTATATGTTGAATGTTGGTTATGGAAGGAATATTATTTATAATACAATTACAAAATATAATCAAAATAAAAGTAATAGTAAGAAAATATTAAATAAATTAAAAAGTGATAAATGGATTTCTATTCCTTTTATATCTAATCAACAAGCTAAATTAATTAATAAACATTATAGTCGTTTGTGTAGGATTTCTTTTTTTTCTTCAAATAATATAAATGATATGATAAATAACTCTAAAACCAAGATTTCTAAGTTTGAATTAAGTTCTGTTATATATATGTTGGAATGTGGTTGTGGAATGAAATATATAGAGGAATCAAAATGTACATTACAAAAACGATATACCAATCATAAGACATTATATAAATGTGTACAGAAAAAAATATATCTTCAGTAAATATGAATACTCCATCAATAGTTTTGATCATAATAAAGCATGTAATTATGGTTTTAAATGTAATAATAGAGATGTAAAAATTATTCAAATTGAAAGATGTAATGAAAATCTTATAATTAAGGAGGCAATGATGATATCTAAGAATAGAGTTGGTTTAATGAATAGACAATCAGCTAATTCAAAAACAACAGAATTGTGGGAAATTTGAATGGATTGAATGATGGGTAATGCAAGTTTTTATTTTTTGTACATTTGTATTAATGGTTAATAAAGATTGTCAGTGAAACAATTGAAAGGAGTTCCGGTAAGGAATACATTATTTAATTTTGAATACTGTGTTAAATAAATTTGTTTGAATTTATATATATATATATATATATATATATATATATATATATATATATATATATATATATATAAAGCATTAAATCACCCCACATGGTTAAGAAATCCAGTAGCACCCTCTGCGAATTAATACATGAATACATTAGACTTCATATTTATATACATATATTGTGCCAGAATGGCTGTTGCTGAGGATTCAGAACAGCTAATTTTTATCCTATTAAAATCATATATTTTTAATAGATCAAATCAATCATATTTACATATGTATTGTAAATATTTATATATGTTACATAAATAACAAATAAAATCTTTTCAAATTGTACTTAGCATGATACATAAAAGTCAAGAAAATAAGAAATAATGAATCAAGATGTACAGATGAATTGTTAGTCAAGGTGACTAGATGCAAATATCAACCACTATACCAAGAAAATATAAATCAATTCTTTAAGATCTGTGTGTTTGAATGAAAAAGGGGGGATCTTTGGTGGAAGACATAAGAAATTTAGCGAGTTATTTTCAAGTTAATAAAGTAAGTGAAATTAGTAAATAGGCTATTGATAGTTCTTATCTTTATGGGGATGCATTAGCTTGGTGGAAGTCTTTATTTCACCATCCTCAAACCTTCCAGAAATATAAAGGCATGGTGATTAGAAACTTCTGGAGTGCAGAATGTCATGAAACCATCCTGTATCAAATCATGCAGGAGAAATATAGAGGCAATATGATCGAATACTATTCCCAATTTTTTCATAGGCAAGCAGCCAAATTAAGAAATTTAAGCTGATGTCATACATCTGAGAGTCAAATTATTAGGATAATCTGACATACTTTCCCCTTCTGAATTGAACTAATGTTATTGATCACAAATTTAAGTATGATGGAACAGATGGTTGAGTTGTTAAATGCTTTGGATATAAACCAACTGGACAAATCACCAGATAAATTTAGGGAAAATCCATGTATTAGTTCAATAATATGGAATGGGGGTTGTTACAACCAAAATGAAGGACATAGAAAGGCAAGACCTAGAATTTGGAGTCCAGAAATGGATGTCAAACATACTGAAATCCATTTCAATGACCAAGGAAAAAATATGGAAATGATAAGGTAAACAGTCCAGTCTCACCTAAGCCTGGGGGGAATAAAGACAAAGATTAAAAAACAGCACTTTTAGTCAGTTAAGTATATTATTTAAGAGTTGAGCATGTAGACTTCATGGTTTTTTGAACATCGAACATTTCATGTGTAGGTTTGATTATGTCCATTTACTCGTAATCTGGTGGGGGGATGATGAGAGTTTTGAGGGTTTTCTGAAGATGTATATGTAGTCCAGAATTTCTGTGGCTTTATAACAGTGTATGTACTCTGTCACTAGTGTGAGATACTGTTTTGCTGAGAAAAAAAGTTTTTTTCAGAGACCTTGAACCTTGTAATGCAAAAGGACCCTGTAAGAATTAAAAAAAGAAATGAGCATGGTTGCGTTCACTATTGGTTGTATACTAATTCAGCTCTTTGATAAGACAGTTGTTGTTTTCTGTTATCTGCAATGCAAAAAAATAGATGCTGTAAGCCTCCTAATGTATGAGCATAGATGCAATTTGTAGTTATTCTGGTACTTTACATACTTTGTCTGTCACTGGGTTCTGCATGTAGTAGGAATCTGTAGGCTAATGTTCTGTGTTTCTTATTGTCTCAAAATCGGATGCAGGAAAGATGATGTGGTATGGGCTTGGTATATCAATGTTTGTGATGCTATGGATTTTCATTTTTGTCAATGGGTTGGTATGACTTCCGTGCTCAAACAAATATATAAAAATATTAAAAGTTAGAATTTACATAGTTAAATAAGACATTGAAATAGATAAATAAGACCATTAAAAATAGTAATTTCATTTTAACGGTTTCATTAGGGGCAGCGGTATTGTGCCAGATCATATATAATGTCCATGCACAAAATGGCTGTTGCTGAGGATTCAGCTCAACTAATCTTTATCGTATTAAAATCATATATTTTTTAATAAATCAAATAGATTGTAATTAGATACGCATTGTAAATATTTATATATGTTACATAAATAAATGGGTTTGGTCTATACTATATTCCTATTTACACTCACAGTACAAGTGCATGTATTATATGTATTAATAAAATTTCTTCACAAAGCAAAACTATATAAAAAAAAACTAAGCTTGCAGTAATATTTGTTAACGTGTTGGGACACATTTTGTATTTAAGTTATATTATCACTTGTAATGTTCCAATACACATATACACAAATGTATTATTTTTCATTTTTGCTAAAAAAAATGTTTTAAATAGAAATTTTTTATTTTATTTAGTATAGTGGTTTTTTTAAAATTAATGTTGATTTATAAAGAAAAAACCTTTTGTAAATTGTAATTTTCTTTTAGAAAAGAACAAATAGAGGGAAAGAACATGTTTTGTATTAAACGAAATTTGTTCATTTTGAGCATCTGTAAATATAAAATCAAAAGTTGATTTTATTTAAAGAATGAAAGCATAATGGGTGATTTAAATAGCCAAGATGAAAACTATATAGTCTCCAATATTAGGAAAAGGGTATACTTTGAGACACAAAAATTAAAAGAATGTGCATAAAGTATATGAAAAGTATAATTGAATTGTTGGCTGATGCAATAACTCATAGTGATTATTGAAATTGGACTGATAAGAAGACCATATGTGCTACCTACCTGGTGCATTGAGTTTAATTGTTTCCAGCTTGATTAAGTAATTGGATGGTATATGTTTGCTGAGGATAAGAGTTATCTCTAGCTTGTCTAAGTAATCAGATAGTATATGTTTTCTGAAAATAAGAGTTGTCTTTAGCTTGTCCAAGTAATTGGATGGTATATATTTGCTGAGAATAAAGTTGTTTCTTGCTTTTCCGATGAATCAGAATGTCTATTTTTTTGTTGAAAGTTTCATTCTGTAATATATTTTATTCATATCATCACCATTAGAGAGCAGAAAGAAGGAAGAAATGAGATTTGAAAATTAACCATTTGGATATGGTGTTGTTATTAAAGAAACTTTGAAAAACTACTAAAAGTAAAAGAAGGAAATAGAGAATCACCATTTCTGTCCTGATTGCAGCTACAGATATCCAGAGGAGTGAAGCCATTATTAGACATGAAGTAAAAGTTTGCAGAGCTCATAAATGTTCTATGAATCATCTCTCCATTGAAAATCATCTTAGAAAATTGTAAACGGCATTTAACCAACTTGCTAAGCATAATTTCCAATCGGAAAAAAATTATAAGTAAAGCCGATTTTCTATGATAAAATCTGACATGAAAAATATATCTACATGAAAATTATAACCATGAACCATAGAACAAATACTAAATAGAGATAGCCTTAATATTTGATTAAGTTTAACATAAAATCATGGAGTAGAGTACTAGCAGCAGTACACCACCCATTCACTCCTGTAGCTGGAAATGCCTTAGGAGAAGCAGCATAACCTGATAAAAGAAAGACCTAACACATATATTTGTGAAAGGAAGCCCTATCCTCCCTATTGAGTAGTTATATGGCCCACTTTGAAGTTGAACTTAATGGAATTCAAAAGCTCAAATGAGTATATATTGTTTATCTTATTAATTTTGTGTTTTTTATAAATAATTAATTTGTCTTCACTTACATATATCTTATCAATATAAACATTTTTATTTAATTTTTGTAGTATGTATAATATTTATTGGTATTTCCATGCATGTCTGACCTAGATTCACTACCTGCAGGATCTTTTTATTTCCTAATATTTTAAACTACTATGGCAACATCTCGTGCTGTGTGTCCTATGTCCGTATTATTTAAGCATCGTTTTATGTGTCCAAAATAGAGATGTAGATGTTTATCATATATAAATATAATTGAGCATGAAAATATTGATGGGCCTATAATGTTAATATTTATAAACCTTAGGAATCACTGTTAAACATGTGTGTAAACTATCAGATTATCTTGTTTTTTGAATATATTTGTTGCATACACTTAATGTCTTAGTTTGTTACTTTTAAAGTGGGAAAGGGAGTATAGACCACACCCATTATGCGATAATATTAAAATATTTTTTTATATATGTGCATTTGGTTTCTGTAAATAAATATTCAATTTAACCATTCAACTTCACATTAATATTAAATTTTCCATTATTTGAAATATTAACTATATTAAAATATTTTTTTATACGTAATTGGTGGAGGGAGATAAAAAAAGAATAATAAATAGCAGATATCATATTTAAATCGTTTTCCATTTAACTTACATAATTTGATTAATTATTTATTCATTAGCATATAACTATAATTATATTAATCAAAGTTCCGACTCACTTATTAACCTGAGATAGAAAGAATGATATAATGAGCTAGACAGGGATAACTTACCAGGGAGTTGGATTGTTTAATATGTCCGAACTTATAAATTTATTAAGATATATGATAATGATCATTTATATTTGCACACTCTCTCAGGAAAGAAAAAAAAAATTAATAATAAATTTTATCAGGGGTAGCATGTAAAGGCTGTATTAGAATACATCAGTGCTTTCAAAGATGTGCAAAGTCCAAAAGTGATCGTTTACTTAATCAGACGATTGTGGGATGGTTTAACAGGAAAGGTTTCAATTGGCCTAATTTTAGATTGAATTTCTTTCCTCTAATAATTCTTTTGAGTTATTTTTTTTATATTTAGCCAAAAATATTTTAGGGGAATTATTACTGAATTTTCATTTAACAACATGTCACTTTTTGCTCGTTAGGTATTTAGGTCAAATGTATATAAGACCAGGGTAAAAACTTCAGACCAGTACAAAACGAAGATTTGCACGGGTTAAATATATAAAATACAAATTTTGCGGGTTCATCTGTGTTAAAAAATTAGAGAAGCCATTGAGATACTTAAAAGGCCAGATTGTATCAATAAGCGAGATGATACATGCAAACTTCCCCCTATTTGGAAAGATTTTTTAAAAAAACATTCCTAAATTTAACATTTTTGCTATTGGTGGAGTTTTGATGTTTTATTCAAATCAGTGATTGTAGCACCTCTACAACCGTCTTTCTACCTTTTATAACTCTGTGGATGACTTGTGTGACCAAGTCGAAACGTCAGTATATTAATATTAAAAGTTTTTAACATGGATGAACCCGCAAAATATGTATTATATATATATATATAAACCCAAACTTATACTCTTTCAACAATACTCATGCGACAAAATCAACACATATAAATAAATACAAATATATAAAATGAAATTAAAATAACACATAAACCTTTACACTATATCAGCAAAACTACCCTTAATTGCAAAGAGTCTTATGAAAATATAAACATTACATGCATAAAGCTAAACTAATCAATAAATAATCAAAATGATCTGAAATCCAAAACCCAACCAGTCTCCTAAAAAAAAAGAAAATCCAAAAGCCAACCAATAGTTTCACTGCTACAAGCAGACTGCTCAAGTTTAAAGAACTACAAATCAACACCATATTTATATTAAGCATTACTCACAATTCCATTTACTTCCCATCAACCCTTAATACTAAAAGAATTTTAAATAAGTTAATAATAATAATAATAATAATAATAATAATAATAATAATAATAATAATAATAATAATAATAATAATAATAATAATAATAATAATAATAATAATAATAATAATAATAATAATAATAATAATAATAATAATAATAATAATAATAATAATAATAATAATAATAATAATAATAATAATAATAATAATAGTACTAAACTATACACCTGCATATTTTTTTTTTTTAAAAAAAAACTTTCTTGAAGTAAATATATAAAAAAAATATAAACGTGCATTCTTACAGGGAAGTTACTATTAGAAATTAAAATTCTTAGATTATGAACAAAAACTAAATCTCTTAGTGAGTGAATAATAAAATTAAATGATATATTGTATTATACACCAGTTGGAATTATTAAAACGTCATATACGATGAAAATCGACTGCAGTTATCATAATAATCTCTCGGAAAAGTGCGCATTTTCGTCCATAAGTAAGCTAGCTAATAATTTTACGTGTAGTCAATAAAAAAAATTGTGTATGTTTATCATCTATGGTAAAATATTCGTCTATGATAGAATATTTTTTTCTCTTCTCTTGGATCCCAAAATTTTAGTAGTTTAATTCAAGTGAGAATTAATCTTCAGTTCTGCTATATTTTCCTTTACCTGATTTATTAGAAGCACTAAATAAAAGAAAACTTTTCATTAAAGAAAAAAAGATGCGTTTATTACTTTAAAATGTTTTGTAATATGCGACTGGATGAAACTCTTTACCTGGACAAACCACTAGCAGAAAAATATTTTGCTAATGAGATAATAGGCATTCGTTAATTAATGATTTTTTTTTTTTTTAAAAACTAATTAGTAAAATTATGTTATTTTTTTTTATATCAACATAGGTTAAAGTCTGTATCGGTCAAGTACCATTTTAATGATCTTGTAATGACAAAGGTATGTCTTACTATAATTATTCTGGGTTAAGTTTGTATTTAATACGAAGAAAAATCTATAAAATATGTTTTATATTATTACATGCAATTGTAGATATAAACTTTGTATGTTAGGTACGTAAAAGAAAAATATTTTAGATATTTAACGGGTAAAATAAATATTGAAAATTATCAGAAGTAACTGAAAAAAAAAATGCTATAAGAAGATATGTCTTGTTTAAAGTTTGAACCGAATTTATACCATATTAATTAAGGAATTTAGTCCCAGTTATTCTTTAATAACACATCCACTTTATTTGGTTTAAGATAGTACACTACCAATTACTTTTTGAATATTCCTTCAATAAAATTAAATTATTATTATTTTCTCCTGTCATGTCCATTGATTTCAGATATTGATTAAAGTATACATTGTAACATAGGTTTATTACGATTAGTGTGTTTTCTTATCTTGCCTAAATATAGTATTGGTATATGCTTAATATCAGCATAGGTAATACTTATAATGTATTTATTTTGTGGGTTGAAAATGATCTCCCCAAAATCTTTATTTTCCATGAGAAGAATAGTTTAAATATAATGTTAGGGTATGTTTTATAGCCCATGTGATAGATTCTCATGAATAGAACGATCAAGAGTTTATATAGCATTTAGGATGCTTAATTTGTTTAAATCCCGGGAGAGGATTATACTTGGTGTGTGTTCGTTTTATGCCTGAGTAAGAGGCAAGAAACCACCAAAATACTTTAGTGTAGTAGTTTACTCTGCAGACATTCGTTGTTATTCTGCATTCCTCATGTGAATATAAAGATAGTTCCACCATGGAAGGTGTTGATTATTGTGCTTTGTTTTAAAAGTTAGGGCCAGGATAAAGGTTATGTTGGAGGTATTAGTTCCTCAAGGTGCACTTTAGTATCAATAGTGCGTTAGTAACTGAGATGAATATCTGTATTGTGCTGCTGAATCTTGCTAGTAGTTGACAAGCAAATCAATGGAGAAAGTAAATTAAAATTGCGTAATTTTAAACGCTTATTTGCTGGAGGAATATTGAAACGCAATGTTTAATGCTAGTTAATAAATAAGTAATATTCATAGTTTAAATTACACTTATGAATAAAAGGTTTATCATAACTTAAGTTAACATTAAGTTACATGTAAGATGGTGAGTGCGACTTCTGATAACTGGCCATAATTAGAATAGGTTGTCCAATTAAAAACCATAACTTAATTAAATATATTAGAAATAAATTTAGTATTTTGCGTATTTCATGTGATTATATTAATCATTTAAAAACAAAAATATTTAGTCAATAACTTTAAGTAAAAGCTTATAGAAAGTTTACCAAACTTATAAAGTAATGTATTGGGAAATGAGATGTACTTTTTAGTTAGTCAATTCGCATGATTGCAAACAGGTGAAGTTGTAATTTTATTCTATACCTAAACAATAGACAAATTAATGTTGTTTTATGTTTTGTATCAGTGTGAGATTATTTAATAAATTTGTATATTTTTTTTGTGATAGTAATAAATTATAATCTCGTCAATATTTGTTGTAGATTCGTTTTTTTTATGCTAAATATAAGTGTGTTTGCACAATATTTGCAAAACCTTTTCTTGAGTCCGAAATCATTTCAAACTCTTAAAAACTTAATATACCAGATAGACAAATGTAAGCAGATCGGAATATTTAATTTCATTTTATTTTAATGAGAATTATTTATGGAATTGCAAACTTCAGACTAAACATTTTGTAAGTGTAAAAATGAATTTATTCCCAAGTCATTAACTCTGACTGCACATTATTCCATTCTCATTTTAGTTAAATTTTCGAAGTAATGAGTCTTAGCTAATTTATTGCCTTGTCATCGATGATGAAAGGACACAAAAAGCACCCTTGTCTTTTTATTATTCTGGCTGAGATTATGAATAAAGGGCTGTATTATTCAAAATTGTATGTCATTATTGAGCATAATTATCACCTCTTTAAATGGTATAGTAGTTGATATAAGATATGAAGACACATTGAATTTGAAGTAAAGTAAATGTTTCCTATAGCCGACCAGAATGCCAGTCATATGTGACAGCACAGTACTGTTGAGCATTTTCCTAAATCAAACAAAGAAACCCTGAGATTATTATTGTCATTATAATTATTCTTTAATTAATAAGTGATCAATTATTATTGATATTACAATTTTGGCGTGGCTTAAAAGAGTTTAACTTATAATTGTGCTATCTAAAAAGTATTTTCCGATCATAGTTGGCAAATGATTTATATAATGTGTATATATTTTTTTACTTTGGTAACATTAACAAGAACATGAAAAGTTATCATCATTGGTGAAAAGTGCAAATACTTATAGCTGAGAGAATGTGTTTTTGATAAAGAGAGGATGTTATTTTATTCTAAATTTTTTAATTAGGGAATTATGACAGTTTTTTTTTTATCTTCCCAAGATATTTATTTTACTAATGATAGTTTGTTTTATGATTTAATTTCTTTCTTTATCTTAACTGCATATTTCTGCAGCTGAATCTTTTTATAACTAACCGACCACTGAGCTAGGCTGAGTATGCACATTGTTGAGCTTGCAGATCACCAAGAATATACATTATTTGGTTAGAAAATGAGATTCCTAATTATAGAAGCGATTGATGTATTGAGCTTAAACTACATCTAGATTCGTTAATACTAGTTATTATATGATTGACGATATAGTTAGAGTTAATAAGTTTATATATGTTTTTATAGGTTAGAAATGACCGACGATCGATGGCTATGTATGATAGCCACGATGATAATTCATGTTAGACGGTTAGAAATCAGGCACTATCGATGTATGTCACCATGATAATGTTATGAATTCTTGTTAGTAGGTTAGAATATATATATATATTCAGACAGCTTATTGAATTATACAAATAGATGTTTGTGTAATGCAAATGTATTTGGTTGAAAGACAAACTGCTACCATCACTAATTGAATCATACAGTAAGACTACATTATTCAAAATATTTTGTTTCATGTCTCACTCTTACTGGTCAGATATGATAACTCATATTTTGTTGATAACTTTTGATTAATGTATAATAATTATTGTTTAGTGAAATGTAAGTGTAATTTATTCTTCAATACATGCATGCACCATATCCACCCATTCATAAAGTGGAGTTTTTTTGTACATAGCAAGCTATATAAATTAAAATTACCACACGAACAATTAAAAAGGTAATAAAGACAGTGAATACATTTTCATGTATATTCATCAGCAAAGAATTTTTTATATCAAATATTTATTTTAAAATAATAATAATAATAATAATAATAATAATAATAATAATAATAATAATAATAATAATAATAATAATAATAATAATAATAATAATAATAATAATAATAATAATAATAATAATAATAATAATAATAATAGTAGTAGTAGTAGTAGTAGTAGCGGAGTTTTATACAACTTATCAGTCTTGTACAATATCGAATTTCTTTAACATTTTTTGTAAAGAAATTTTAAAAGGAGTTTTATTCTAAACACACAATAAACTTTATTCTTAGTTTTATATTTTTAATTGACTTAGGACTATATAGCGTCTTTGATACTTCTCATTAATCATTTTACATTCTGGGTTACAACTTTTCAAATTTTAGTCTTTCTTACATAGTCATAAATATGTTTTATAATTATTATTTCAGATCATTATCTTTCTGCTATAGTTATAATTATGCTATATAATTCAAACTTTATTCCTCAAGAATAATAAAGAATTATTATATTTCATAATACTCTTTCTATTATGTTAATAATTTTATTCTTGAATATTGTACACGATCAAAGTGCTCAGTATAATATATGTCCATAAACTTAATTTGAAAAGAAGATTACAATCACTTGTCAAAGCAAACACATTGTGCCCTGTAATATTCATTAAATTTCATATTTTCAAGCTGTTTTTTGTTTATTTCTTTTCCATATTGTATAGCAGAAATATTGTTATTGATACTGCATACATCGTAGCATCCTTGGATAATTAAATAATATATTATCTTGACTTAAAATTATTATAAGGTACTGTATAATGTGGCTTAGTTGATTACTTGTGACCAAATAGGCAATTTCTTTCTTATATAAATAATATATTGCAAACTACATTATATATTTAATATTAATTTAAAATAAACTTGAGGTATAAATTATTGTACTACATAATACTTGACCCAAGGTATATTTTAAACAACTGTTATACAAAACGCCAGCTGAATAAGTTGGACATCATGCTCTTACTTTAGTAGTTCAAGTCAGTATTAGTCTTACGATTTTATTTATACATTTCTCTATGCTGACAGTTTCATATTTCATTGCATGTGTACATTGTTGTTAATCTGACAAATAATAATGAATCAACTAGTAGATTAATTCATAAATAATAATTTTTGGTTGTACTAAGTTAAAGAAGCGATGTTATTGATTAATAATACTGAGAAACATATTAGTCAAAATAAAATAAAAACATTGATCATTGTAATCAAATTTTGGCAAAATTTAAAAGTATTAGTTTAAAAATTTATAACAAATAGTTTGACAACAAATAAAAACTCAGTCATAAATTTTAATCACAAAATTCTTTGTACTTATACCTCTTAAGAGACGCCATGAAATATCTAGGGATATTTATGTAAAAAATAGCAATACTGCAATTTGTACATTTAGTATTTATTTGTTTATTTCATTTAATTGCCAGACATTTATAACATATATCACCATTTAATATAAGACATTTTGAATTTAGACTAAATGATACTTAAGTTATAAATATCAGTTCACTCAAATGTTATTAGTTTTATAATTAAAATACTGTCATTCAATAATTGATTCTATCTTCCTCCATTCATATTTAACCAATGAATAATTTTAAAAATATACAGTAGTTTTGGTGCATGTGTTATATATTTGAGTTTAAATATTTCATAACTTACTAAAATGTCTTATTTATGAAGGTGCTGCTTGTTTCCATTTTTGTATAACATGTTCGTATTTATTAATAATTTGTTTAACATTAAATGTGTCAATTGTAAATAATTATATATTACAATTAATAATTACCTTCAAAATAACCGTAATGGTCACGCTGAATATTGTTGACATTTTGTGACAAATAATTGAAAAGTATAAAGGAATGTTGCCCATTGGACACCAAAACTGCTTGCATGGTTAAATTCTATATATATATATAGATAGATAGATATAGATATAGATATATATATATCATACAATGGTATTAAATAAAAAACATTATGACGTCTCCATAAAATAGTTTCTATTATTGAATATAAAAATAATCATTATTAATAGATGATTTTATTTTAATAATAAATAATAAATATATGTACATCGAATTAATTTTCGTTCAAAATGAATAATATTTATATTGATTATATTTTTATACTCAATAATGGAAAGGAATATATATATATATATTAAAGTCATATTTTGCAGGTTCATCCGTGTTAAAAAATTTTTAAATATTGATATTCCGACGTTTCGACTTGGTATATGTAACCCGGAAAAATATTCATTTCAACATATATATATATATATGCACAAAATCTAATAAAATTAGTAAACTGTAATATGACTTAGAGGTGGAATAGTTTGTTATAGAATAAGCAAATAGAAAAAAACTGTAATTCTTCAAATTTTTATATATGTTTACTGCAAAGTTCTATTTCTGTAGAAAAACTAGTTGCAACAATGCATTAACAATTAATTATTTTCATTAGATATTGTTCCTCTTATAAAATATTTACACTAATTACATCTATTGAAGTTATTATATATATATATATAGTTTTTGAAATGGTATATATTGCAAAGGCTTTTACTACATGGTGAACTGAACAGATTTCAGACCCATATAGCTGTCTGTATTGTTTAACTGGATTTGAACATATTCACGTATATGAAAAATTCATGCTTTCAAACTGATAGAAACCTCATTCATAAATACTTATTGTAGAGTTAGTATTTAGATCTAGAGTCTAGTCTTCATACTCTTTACTGATTTCATCCAACTAGCTTGAAACGATGGTCTAAAACTTGGAGACAATGAAAGAGATATTGAATACTATCTTTCTCTTCATTTCTGTAAACAATGCTTGTTAGGAGCTATTGGTAAAGCTCCATATAGTCATGATAAAATGCAAGCTATGAGCAAATTAAAAAATTTATAACTTGTTTTGTTTGTCATAAATGATCCCTTGAAGGTTTTTGTAAGGATATATATTGCAGAGACTTTTACTATATGGTGAAACTGATCTGGAATCAGACCCATGTAGCTCTTTGGTTTGTTTAGCTGGATTTGAAGATATTTATGTATCTGAAAAACTCATGCTTTCAAACTGATAAAAATCTGTTTCATAAATGCTAATTATGGAGTTAGTTCTTAGATCTAGTTTCCAGTCTTTTTACCCTTTACTGAAGTGAGCCAACTAGCTGAAAACAATGGTCTAACTGTTGGAGACAATGAAAGAGATATTGAATTCTATCTCTCTCAGCATTTATGTAAACAAAAGTTTGTTATGAGATATTGGTAAAGCTCCATCTAGTGATCATAAAATGCAAGCGATGAGCAAGTTATAAAATTTAGAACTGTTTTCCTTACCATAAATATACCCATTAAGGGTTTTGCAATGACTTATATTGCAAAGGATTTTACTATATGGTGAAACTGAACTGGTTAGCAGGATTTGAAGATATTTAAGTATCTGAAAAAGTCATGATTTCAAAATGATAGAAACATGTTTGATAAATGCTGACTGTAAGTTAGTATTTATATCTACATTCTAGTCTACCTACCATTTACTGAGGTGAGCCAACTAACACAAAACCAGGGTCTAAAGCTTGGAGACAATTAAAGAGATAATGAATTCTATTTCTCACAGCATTTATGTAAACAAAAGCTTGTTAGAAACTATTGGTAAAGCTTTATCTAGTCATCACAAAATGCAAGCTATGAGCAAGTTATGAAATTTATAACTGGTTTTCTTTATCATTAATGTACCCCTGAAGGTTTTTGCAATGACATACATTGCAGTGGCTTTTACTAGATAGTGAAACTGATCTGATGTCAGACCTATATAGCTGTCAGGGTTGTTTAGCTGGATATAAAACATTTATGTATCTGAAAACATCATGCTTTCAAAGTGATATAAACATGTTTGATTGTAGAGTTAGTATTTAAACATAGTTTCTAGTGTTCCTATCTCTTACTGAGGTGAGACAAGTAGCTTGATACCATGGTCAAAAGATTAAAGGCAACAAAAGGGATATTGAATTCTATCTTTCTCAGCATTTACATCAACAAAAGTTTGTTAGAAGCTATTGGTAAAGTTTCATCTAGTAATCATACAATACAAACTATGCGCTAGTTACAAATGGTATAACTTGTTCTGTTTATTAGAAAATTACCATTGAAGATTTTTGCAATGATATGCATTGCAGAGGCATTGACTATGTTTTGAAACTAAACTGATATCAGAACCATATATCTGTCTAGTTTGTGTAGCTGGATTTGAAGATATTAACATCTGAAAAATTCATGTTTTTAAACTAATAAAAATGTGTTTCATAAATGCTGCTTGTAGTGATAGCAATTATATCTATTCTCTAGTTATGTTACCCTTTACTGATTTGAGCCAACTAGCTCGAAGCCATCACCTTAAGGTTGGAGACAATGAAAGAGATATTGAATTCTATCTCTCTCAACATTTCTATAAACAAAAGCTTGTTAGGAGCTATTCATAAAGCTCACTCTAAAGATCATAAAACACAAGCGATATGCAAGTTATGAAATTTATAACTTGTTTTATTTATCATAAATGCACCCTTATGAGTTGTTGCAATGATATATATTGCAGAAGCTTTTACTATATGGTGAAACTGAACTGATATCAGACCAATATTGCTTTCTGGTTTGTTTAGCTGGATTTGAATATATTTACATATCTAAGAAATTCATGCTTTCAAACTGATAGAAATGTGTTTTGTAAATGCAGATTTTACAGTTAGTATTTAGACGTAGTTCGTAGATGTCCTACCCATTACTGAGGTAAGCCAACTAGCGTGAAACCATGGTCTAAAACTTGGAAGCAATGAAAGAGATATTGAATTTTATCTCTCTCATCATTTATGTAAACATAAGCTTGTTAGGAGCTATTCATATGGCCACATCTAGTGATCATAAAATGCAAGCTATAAAAAGTTACAAACGTTATAACTTGTTTTATTTATCATAAATGTACTTTTGAAGGTCATCTGGTATCAGACCAACATAGCTGTCTGGTTTGTTTACATGGATTTGAAGATAATTATGTATCTGAAAAATTCATGCTTTCAAACTAATATAAACATGTCTGATTGTTAAGTTAGTATTTAAATGTATGTTCTAGTCTTCCTACCTTTTACTGAGGTGAGACAACTAGATCAGAACTATGGTCTAAAGGTTGGAGAAAATGAAAGAGCTATTGAAATCTTTCTCTCCCAGTCTTTACATAAACAAAAAATAGATAAAAGGTATTGGTAACCCTCCATATAGTGATCATAAAATGCAAGCTATGAGCAACTTATGAAATATATAACTCGTTTTGTTTATCCAAAATGTACCCTTGTAGGTTTCCAATGATAAATATTGCAGAGAATTTTACTATATGTTGAAACTGAACTGATATCAGATACATTTAGCTGTCTGGATTGTTTAGCTGGACTTGAAGATAGTTAAGTATTGGAAAAATACATGCTTTCCAAATGATAGAAACATGTTCCATAATTTATTGTACAGTTAGTATTTAGATCTTGTATCTAGTCTTCATACTTTTACTGAGGTGAGCCAGCTAGCCTGAAACCATGGTCTAAAGGTTGGAAACACTTAAGAGATATTGAATTATATGTCTGAGTTTATGTAAACAAAATCTTGTTTATGCTATTGGTAAAGCTCCATCTAATGATCATAAATTGGAAGCTATGACCAAGTTACGAAACTTATAACTTGTTTTGTTTATCATAAATGTACCAATGAAGGTTTTACCAATGATATATATTGCAGAGGCTTTTGCTAATTGGTGTAACTGAACTTATATCACACCATTATAGCTGACTTGTTTAATTAGCTGGATTTGAACATATTTATGTATCGGAAAAATTCATGTTTTCAAACAGATATAAATGTCTTTGATTGTAGAGTTAGTATTTAAATCTCGTTTCTTGTCTTCCTGAATTTTACTGAGTTGAAACAACTAGCTTGAAACCAGGGTCTAAAGGTTGAAGTAAACAACCAGTATTGAATTCTATCTCAAGGTATACATAAATAAAAGCTTGTTAGGAGTTATTGGAAAAGCTCCATCTATTGGTCATAAGATGCAAGCTATGAGCATGTTTTGAAATTTATAATTTGCTTTGTTTATCATAAATGTACCCTTGAAGGTTTTAGCAATGATATATATTGCAGGGGCTTTTATTATATGGTGAAACTGAACTGATATCAGACCAACATAGCTGTCTGGTTTGCTTAGCTGGATTTGAAGATATTTGCGTATCTGAACAATTAATTTTTCAACAGATATAAATGTGTTTATTTGTAGAGTTAGTAATTAAATCTAGTTTCTAGTCTTTATAAATTTTACTGAGTTGAGACAACTAGCTTGAAATGAGAGTCTAAAGGTTGAAGGCAACAAAAGACATATTGAATTCTATCTCTCTCTGCATATATGTAAACAGAATCTAGTCAGAAGCTTTTGGTAAAGCTTCATCTAGTGATCATAAAATACAAACTATGAGCAAGTTATGTAATTTTATAACTTGTTTTATTTTTCATAAATGTACCCTTGAATATTTCTGCAATCATATATTGCAGAGGCTTTTAATATATGGTGAAATAGAACTCATATCATACCCATATATCTGTCTGGTTTCTTTAGCTGGATTTGAAAATATTTACGTATTTGCAACATTCATGCTTTCAAATTGATAGAAATATTTTTCATAAATGCTGATTGTAGTATTAGTATTTAGATCTAGATCCTAGGCTTCTTACCCTTTACTGAAGTCAGCCAACTAACCTGAAATCATGGTCTAATTGTTGGAAGCAAGAAAAGAGATACCTCTCAGCATTTATGTAAAGCAAAGCTTGTAATAAGTTCTTGGTGAGGCTTCATCTAATTAACATAAAATGGAAGCTATGAGCATGTTACGAAATTTATAATTTGTTATATTTATCACAGATGAACCCTTGAAGGTTTTTACAATGATATATATATATATATATATTATAATGGGACGACTCTATCAACCTTACCTGCCATACCTTGTTGCGGCACCAGATATAATGGACGACCATACACAGATGTCCCGGTCCGAAAATACACTTGGATATGTCTATTAACTGTAACATCTTCAGGCTAATACATTGTGTGCCAGATATAATGGAACCTGCCACCTCAAAGTTAATGGTGCCATATTTACAAGAACCACAATGTACACCATATTATGACTGAATATGAGTAATTAATTGGATAACTTGGATGAAATATGTCAACCTAGTACAACAAGTCATATCATAACTTTGTGATTCGACAACACATTTGGGTGTGTCAGATGTTCCAGAATTAGCAATGACAGATAATAATGGGAGCACATCTCACTACTATCAGATCTGAGCTTTCAAATAGGATGCTACAGATGTCACAATGAAATGCCCAGTTCTAAGTGACATCTACTTTTAATATACTAACCTATAATTTATTTAAACATATTTCAATGTAACTTAGACCAGCACATATCCATTACATTTCCCTTATAAACATCATTACACCATGGAATTCAAACTCAGGGAGTTCTTACAATCAGCTCTCTTCAGGGATGGACCTACTCAATTTTAAACTAATTAGGCTTATGTATAAGCATAGTTATAAGAACATACTGATGATGATCAATTATTTGTTAAAGCAATATTTAATGAGGATGATGATCATCAAACCTATAATCGTGTAAATTGATAATGTGATGATGATCATCATCAAACCTATAGTAATGTAAAAGCATCATGTGATAATGATGATGAACATCTGTTGGTATAAATGCATAGTGATGGTGATGATGACCAAACAGAGATCTGATTGATTTAAACAACTAATTTATTAACAACATATATAAAGAATATAAATATTTACAAACAAATAAATAATAAAAGATTAATATTCAGATATCAAAAAATGATTTCCTTATCATCTTGGTGACTTCATATAAGAAAACAAAACATAATAATTTGACTTATATTATGCACAACATTATATTCTGTAATTCATTAAATATATATAAACATAACACAAAATTAAGAAAATCACACTAAAATTCATTAATTATAAGATTACCCCATTAGAATAATTATTACAATATTTATAAGCTAGGGTAAATGTATTATCACTATAAATGCCCAATTATTACAATATTTATAAGCTAGGGTAAATGTATTATCACTATAAATGCCCAATCCCATTTATCTATATGTAGGTTAAAGTTATGGTAGAAATTAATGACATCTAAAGATGATTTATTCAGAAGAATTAATTATATATTCAGAATAAATAAAATTACAAGTAAATATTAGTAAAATTGATTAGTATATTATCTATCTAGTCTTGTTGTGTTAAAGTCTTGCCCTCAATATTATATATATATATATATATATATATATATATATATACTCTCTCTCTATATATATATATATATATATATATATATATATATATATATATATATATATATATATATATATATAAATCTTACTTGAGAAAAGTCACCTGGATGGATTACTTTTGACTTCTAGAGGAATCTAAAAAATTACTTTATTTAAAAATTATATACATATATCTCTATCTATATTAAGTGAAGAGGATTCTTTGTAAATTTACATGAACAAGAATTTCTCCATCCATTAGTTCACTTTTAAGTTGTAGATCGAATTTGGAAAAATACATTTTAAATACACAATAAAAATACAATACATAAACTTTCAAATAAAAAATTACAAAAGTAAAAAATATATATATAATCATCACATGAATTGAAGTATATGATTTCTCTTGAGTAAAGCAAGCATTCAGTCAATAAAAGAAAAATGTCAATATCCATGGCAAATTTCCATATCACCAACTTTATTGTTTATATATATATATATATATATATATATATATATATATATATATATGAAATAGCTTTCCTCATCGGATGAATCCATGGAAAAATGGTAGTGCACCAGCATTTTCAAAATAAACATTCTGATGACAGATGTTATAATTTCATAATCCAGCAGTGACATAGAATTTAGTTAGAAACATCCAATTTTCTACCCCGAATATATCATAATGTTTCCTGTATTATAACGTATATTTATAACTTAGCTTAATCATACATATATAATTGCTTAAAAAAACCAGTTACTTTTACTTTTTAGTATTCATATTTTCTTTGGCATTAATATTTCTATAATGAATTTAACTTGTAAAAAGAACTTAATCCCCTAGTTTATTATTAAAGTTTAACTTCTGGAAACTACAAACATTTTTTTTCTTTAGATGCCAAAAAGTTATTTTTTTCTTTTGAACCAAATAAAAACTTAACTTTTCTTGCTGTCAGTTTTTCCCGGTCTCTCGATCGTCTGCTTTTTTTTTTTCAATTGTAAAGAGAAGTGCTCTTTCATCATGTGACTACTAAAAAAACCATATTATTGCAACTTGAAAATAAAAAAAAATCACATTATAAAATATCATATTGATTATTTCAAACTCGACCAGTTATTAAAAATCTTGACCTCATATAAATCTAATCTTTATGTCTGTCTATGTCAGTCAATTAGTATTTTTTTTCATTAATAAAATCAATGAATAAAAAAAATAGGAAAACAATTAATTTCTACCAATAAACGAACATATTATTTTCTATGCATATATATATATATATATATATATATTGTAAACAAATGATTTATTTACTTACTCATGATAGATAAAAAACACTAATCTCTCAAACATATCAGTCTATATGTATGTTTATGAAGGTATGTATTACATTTATATAATTAAGTATGCAATCTATTTATTTTTCCTACTACTGGGTTTGAATTCAGATATTGAAGAAGACATTGGGATAAGCTGGTTGTAAGCCATCTCTTACAACACCCCTTCCTAAACAGGTAAAATTTTAACTAGCTTTCAAATTTTAGCTCTCATACGTACGACAAGTATGTTATTTACTTTGGGTTTGGTGAAGGGTTCCTATGTTAATTATCTTTCTTTCTAACATTTCTTTTCCTTTATGATTATAATTTAACAAGCTGGTTATGGGAAGTTCAAATAGTGTGCTGGATTAGAGCTTTGATGGGTTTGTAATTGAGGCATAACCAAGAATGTGTCTCTGTTACAGAAGGGACATGAAATTATTCATTTGCTAACCTTCTCCATGCTCCTTTGAGACTTATTGGACTTTGAAGATCTAGTTAAATATAAAAACATGTTTGTTTAAGTTAGCCTCTAGATATTTTCATACTTGCATTTATGTATTACTTGGGAAATACCCTCATCAAACTTAATATCCCTAATCCTGTACTATGTATAGGGTTTATGTACATATACATATTTTTTATTATTATTATACATTGCATGTCTATTATGACAAAGTTTATCCATTTTTTTTCAATTTATACTACCAGCTATGATAAAAAAATATTTCCTGATCTTATCCTACATAATTACTAATGTCCAAAATATGGTTTTAAGATTTGAGCAATAAATGTGCCACAAATCTCTCCTCCTTGATTTACCCAAAAGGCATTGGGACCTGACTGCTTAACTATTGTATATGGTTCCTCATACATATTGCTAAACTTATGGTATTTACCTTCCTGCAGTTTACTGGGATGCAGAGTTTTTATTAGCACTCTGTCTCCAATTTTGAATTTATATTTGGACTTTATTTTTTTATTTCTATGATTGTTTTTTTTAGCAAGTCGTTTATGAGCTTGCAATATATCTTTATCTTGAACTATGATTATTTTTGTGGCCACTGGTCTATAACTTTTAATTAGCACAGGTGTCATTTGATAGAAATGTAGTCAGATTGGTGTGAATCCGGTTGACTCATTCACACTCCAATTAATGTACTTGACTACCTGTTTTGTCTGCTTAACCCACCCCTTGTGTTCTCTTTCTAAATAGGCCCTAAACAAATGTCCAAGTTCCTGCATGATGCATTCACATGGGTTCGACTGAGGATTCCTAATGGAGTTCAACACATGCTTGATCCCTGATTTTCCTACCCATTTCTTCCATTCCTTGGATAGGAAAGGAATACCATGATCAGTTAAAACGATCCCAAGCTTTCCTATTGTCAGGAATTGGAGGGTGTCCATTACTTTGATCGTATGTTTAGTATTGGCTTGGGGTATTGGGTAAGCAGCGACATATTTGAAAAAGAGATCATTGGTGACTAATAAATATTTTTGCCTGTTAAATGGGGAAAATGGCCCATAATAGTCAATCGCTAAGATCTCACCTGGTCTTTCAGGTATTATCGAATTTATCGAGTTGATATAATTTTGATTTACTAGCTTGGTTCTAAAACAAGTTAGACAGTCCTTAAAAGACTTCAAGACATCCTTGTACATTTTCAGCCAGTAAAACCAATTTCTAAGGGTATGATCTGTCTTATGAGCACTGTAATGCCCATACAGACAGTGGATATATTTTATGAGTGGGTCTCTTAGAGGTGTTGGTATTACTACCCTCCACTTATCTGCATCACAATCAATTCTATATTGCAAGGTCTGTTGTTCAAATTTAAATCGATCAATATCCTCAGTCTCATTCAAAACTTCCTCTTCTGACAAAACTCTCATGATTGGGTTTAATTCTGGGTCATTGATTTTTAACTTGGGTAAGTTTTCCAACTTGTTCTCTACATTACTATCAGCCATACTATTGACATTCATAATTTAGGCATTGTGTACCGATAAATGATTTTGTTCTGACCTACATGGGTTTCGAATTAGCACATCAGCTATGACATTCTCAGATCCTTTGCAATATTGTACAGTGTAATTGAATTCCTGTAGCAGCAACTCCATCTGACTAGATGACTATTAGTCAGATAGCTGTGGTTCAGGAATTCAAGGCTTTTGTGATCAGTGATCACTATTATTTTTGATCCAAGTAGCATCTGTCAAAATTTTTGGCAGGCCCACACTATTGCTAGTGCTTCCTTCTCAGTAACTGTATAATTAATCTCTGGACCTTTCAGGAGCTGGCTAATAAAATAGAGGACCCCAGGTTGGCCATCCTGCTGGATTTGGGATATTGTTACCCCCAATCTGAAACCACTACTATCTGCTTGGACAATGAATGGTTTATTAAAATCAGGGAAGGCTAACATGGTTTGCTCTAAGAACCCTGTTTTAATATTCTCAAATGCTCAGTTCTGTTCTTCAGTCCATTTCCATCATTCATTCTTTCTAATAAGTTTTAGCAATGGTTCCATGTGGTCAGTGTACTTCTGGAAGAAACGGTTGTAAAAATTACATAAGCCTAAAATGATCTAATTTGCTTCTTATAAATTGGTTTGGGGAAGTTTTGAATGGCACTGATTTTCTCTGGATGGGGCCTTATCCCATTGCAACCAATGATATGACCTAGGAAGACTACCTGGTTAAAAACTAAGATACTTTTCTTGAAGTTTATTTTGATTCCCTTTTTGTAGCACTTCAAAAAACATAGCGAGATTTTGAAGGTGTTCCTCGATTGTGGTTGATGCAATAATTACATCATCCACATACATAGTTAGGATCTGTTTAATCTCAGAAGATTGGGTCTTATCCAGGCATCGAATCAGACCAGCACCACTATTGATCAATCCAAATGGCATCCTATTAAACTGGTATGTAATACCCTCATATCAGAAGGCAGTATATTGGCGATCTTCAGGATGAAGTTCAATTTGCCAATAACTGGAGGTCAAATCAAAAGTGGAAAAAAACCTTATTTCCAAATCTCATGAACAATTCATGAATGGGTGGTGGAATGTTCCTGTCAGGGACAGTAATTTTGTTCAATTGCCTCACATCTAAACAAAACCTCATCGACCCATCTCTCTTCTTCACCATCACAACTGGATTACAGAACAGTGAAGAGCATTTGGAAATGATACCCCAATCCAGCATTTTATTAATCTGCTTGGATATTTCTTCTCGATATTGGTATGGAATAGAGTAAGATCTGAATTGAAATGATTAATCATGCACTAATTTAATTCTTTGCTGGAATCCCTCTATCATTCCTGGTATCTGAGGATATTGAGCTAAATTCCATTATAACAGATTGTAATTTAAGTATATCATCGCTTCCAAGAAAGTTGGAATCTGCAAGTTTATCATTTACGAGTGCTTCTGGAATACTAGGTGTAATACAATATACTTCAATTAGGTCATATCTTGGAAGCAATGCCATCTCCAAGACCTCATCATTACCTTTAATTGTTCTACTGGAGAAATCAATAACACAGGAGTTCATATGTAGGAAGTCTGCCCCAAGAATAACATCATGGATTAAACCATTGAGTATCAAAAACACATGATAGAGAGTTGTTTCCCCTACTTCAATCTTAACTCAGATTTGTTTCTGAGCTAACTTGGCCTTTTTGCTGTTGGCCATGCTAACTTGAATAGATTTCAGTGGCAGAATTTTGATATTGGGGTTTTTGATCAGAATTTTTTGAAAAAATTTATCTGACACCACTGAAATCTGACTACCAGAATCTAATAGTGCCTTAACCAGAAGACTCTTAAACAAAACTTCTATCATGGGGCAGCTTTGTAAAGTGTAGTTAGGTATTTTATCATCCCATGAACACATCATGTTAATGATCTCTCTATAAGGAGTCAGTTGCATGTTTCTCATGGTATCTTTGGTGTCTTGAGGTGAGGAATATAGCCTCAAGTACCCTGCTTGTTTGGTTGCTTTTGATTTTTGAGTGTATGGTTATTACACCTGGGTTTTGGTGAGTTCACTGAACTATTAGGAGGACTTATTTGCACTTTCCCATAATTAGGCTGGTCCCTTTTTGGTGACCATATATTTTGGGCACTATTTGACCTGGCTTTACCTTTTCAGTGATTAGGATAATTGTTATTATTCCATTTTCGATTAAATATTGCATTTATAGCTGTATCTTATTTCCTTTTTTTAGGAGCTCTAGTAGATAAACTGAGGTTATTCATGTCGATGCTAGTTAATAACTTGGCTACTTGCTCGATATTTACCATGTTTGTGCACAATAGTGATTGTTCTATTCTCAATGGAAGATTTTTTTACAATTCTTATAATCTCACTTTCATTGAAATGATACATGTTTAATGCACTTAACTTCGTAACCTGCCATCTAAAAAACTTGGTTAGTGTTTCTCCAGGTACTGATCTATACTTCTCCTGAAACATTTGATACAGTATGGCCTCCTGTCAGTCCCTATTCCAAAAGTTTCTGGTTAGTAACATTTTATAATCTTCAAAGGTAGATGGTGTCTGAAATAAAGATTCCCACCACATCAAGGCATCTTCTTGCAGGTGGCTATAGGCAATTATTATCTTCTCACCCTCAGACAAATTCCTATTTACAGAAAAATACAAGTTTAAACTTCATAAATGTTCTATTGGTGCTTCATTTGGGGCTCCTTTAAACACCTTCAACTTAACAAACTGAATAATTGTGTTCATCTGTGTGGAATGTGTATGAATCTTCATAATTTCTGAAGCATCCTTTTGTGGATTCATCATATATTGGTCCAAATGAGTTTGATATATTTTTGGAAGAGTGTCCTCTAAATGAACATTGTGGAGGCCATCATCCTCTCCAGTTAAGACATAAGATGGGAGAGTGGATTCCACATAATGGTTGCTCACTCTTTGTGGATCCTTAATAGCTACTTCCAAATAATTCAAATTAACCTCCCTCTCCTCTCCATGTTTCTTAGTCTTTGTGATAGCTTCAGTTTGTCATGTTATATGTGTTAGTAAACTTGGGTCCTCTTGAGATTCCCCTATTGAATGTCTTCAATTCATGGACTCATCCATTCTACCAGCCTGACCCCATATTTCAGCTGTACTCTCAGCGATTTCCTTCAGTCTATTTTGGTGTATTACAGTTACAGTTTCCAAAGACATTAATTTGTTTGCAAATTGATCTAATCGTTGATTCAATATATCTTCAACCCCATTGGGTACTTCACCTTTTTTATCCTGTACAGTCGAAAGATGAGCCAATTTGGCATGAATGGCTTGAATTTCCTCTTTGATTTCACTTTCTTGCTTTTCTTGACTCTTCTTTATATCTTCTGTGAAAGTTTTGTGGGTCTTGTAAACCTCTTTAAGTTTGGTACCCAGCTGAACCACAATACTATCTGTTAAGACAGTATACCAGTCACTGCACTGTATAATCTTTTCATCCATCTCTTCTTTCATTTTAACCATCTATTGCTTTAGTTCAATGTTGTCTTTTTGGACATTTCCGAATCCTAAAGATAACTGTCCCAGATTCTTGATCAGCTTTTCATCAACTTCCTCCATTTCTGCTTTTGTTCTTGCTTCTACCTTATTCACATCACTTTTCAATTCTTCTCTCAAAAGACATACATCTTTTTTCAATTCTGTTTCCAGCTTGTTCACCATATCTCTAGTTGCCATACTTTCTAATTTCATATTCATATCTTCCCTCATGGCATCCACTTTATTACACATACTAGCAGTTATTCTTGCCTCCATACTATTCATGTTTGTTTCTAAACTACTAATACCAGTTTTCATATTATTGATATCTGTTTTAGTTGCCATATTTTCCTTCATGCTATTCATTTTGTCCATCATGTTCTGACTCATCTTGTCCATCATTTCTTGAAACGTTTGCATGATGGTCATATTTCTACTATCATGTACTACTTTACTCTCAGGTGCTTGAGTAATCTGGTCAGTGAGGAGTTCTTGGGTTTGTAAAGCTCTTTGGCTTTCTTCCAGTCTCTGTGATTTATTCTCATCCATCATAGACCCCAAAAAGTTTGGATCAATAAAGACCCCTTCCCATCACTGTTATCACTATCACTCTCTCCTCCAACAACAGTAGTGTCTAACATCTCTTCCATATTCTCCCTATTTTTACTTCTAAATACCAGTCCACTTCTAAGCAGCATGTATTTAAATAATTATTCAAAATAACTATATACTTACTAATATCAAAATATAACACTGCAGGATTCCTAACCACCCTATGTCATACCTAACTATTTACTGTCTATTTTTTTGACTGGTGTTTAAGCTTGCTTAATGCTTCTATTTTTAATATCACTTATTAATTATTCATTTATAGATTGATCTCTGTCTGTTCTCTCCATCACACATTGCATTCATCATTTACTTTTAATGTTATTTACTTTTTGTTAACATGAATTTTAAATTAACAAAAAAATGATATATCTATTCATCATCATTCCTATTGAATATATATTCTAATCTTACATAACAGAGTATGTCCAATATGGATTTAAGATTTAAAGCTAAAGGGTAAAATAAAAAACACATTTTTTTTAAATTTCAGTCTAATGGCTGAACCTCCCTTGCATCTAAAATCTGTTCAGGCCTAAATGTTGGACGCCAGATATAACGAGACAACTCTATCAACCTTACCTGCCATACCTTGTTGTGGCACCAGATATAATGGACGATGATACACAGATGTCCCAGTTTGAAATACACTTGGATACCTCTATCAACTGTAACATCTTCAGGATAATACATTGTGTGCCAGATATAATGGAACCTGCCACCTCAAAGTTAATGGTGCCATATTTACAAGAACCACAATGTACACCATATGATGACTGAATATGACTAAGTAATTGGATAACTTGGATGAAATGTGTCAACCTACTAACAACAAGTCATATCATAACTTTGTGATTCGACAACACATTTGGGTGTGTCAGATGTTCCAGAATTAGCAATGACAGATAATAAAGGGAGCGCATCTCACTACTATCAGATCGAGACTTCAAATAGGATGCTACAGATGTTGCAATGAAATGCCCAGTTCCATGTCACATCGACTTTTAATATACTAACCTATAATTAATTTAAACATATTTCAATGTAACTTAGACCAGCACATATCCATTACATCTCCCTTATAAACCCCATTACACCACGTAATTCAAACTCAGGGAGTTTTTACAATCAGCTCTCTTCAGGGATGGACCTACTCAAATTTAAATTATTTAGGCTTATGTATAAGCATAGTTATAGGAACATACTGATGATGATCAATTATTTGTTAAAGCAATATTTAATGAGGATGACAATCATCAAACCTATAATAGTGTAAATTGATAATATGATGATGATCATCATCAAACCTATAGTAATGTAAAAGCATCATGTGTTGATGATGATGAACATCTGTTGGTATAAATGCATAGTGATGGTGGTGATGACCAAACAGAGATCAGATTGATTTAAACAATTAATTTATTAACAACATATATAAAGAATATAAATATTTACAAACAAAAAAATAATAAAAGATTAATATTCAGATATCAAAAAATGGTTTCCTTATCATCTTGGTGACTTTGTATAAGAAAACAAAACATAATAATTTGACTTATATTATGCACAACATTATATTCTGTAATTCATTAAATATTTATAAACATAACACAAAATAAAGAAAATCACACTAAAATTCATTGATTATAAGATTACCCCATTAGAATAATTATTACAATATTTATAAGCTAGTGTAAATGTATTATCACTATAAATGCCCACTCCCATTTATCTATATGTAGGTTAAAGTTATATATTCAGAATAAATAAAATTACAAGTAAATATTAGTAAAATTGATTAGTATATTATGTATCTAGTCTTGTGTTAAAGTCTTGCCCTCAATATTATATATATATATATATAATATTGAGGGCAAGTAAGATCTATATATATATATATATATATATATATATAAATCTTACTTGAGAAAAGGTCACCTGGATGGATTACTTTTGACTTCTAGAGGAATCTAAAAATTTACTTTATTTAAAAATTATATACATATATCTCTATCTATATTAATTGAAGAGGATTCTTTTGTAAATTTACATCAACAAAAATTTCTTCATCCATTAGTTCACTTTTAAGTTGTAGATTGAATTTGGAAAAATACATTTTAAGCACACAATAAAAAAAAAAAACAATACATAAACTTTCAAATAAAAAATTACAAAAGCAAATATATATATATATAATCATCACATGAATTAAGTATATGATTTCTCTTGAGTAAAGCAAGCATTCAGTCAATAAAAGAAAAATGTCAATATCCATGGCAAAGTTCCATTTCACCAAATTTATTGTTGTTATTTATATATATATGAAATAGCTTTCCTCATTGGATGAATCCATGGAAAAATAGTAGTGCACCAGCGTTTCCAAAATAGACATTTTGATGACATATGTTTTAATTTCATAATCCAGCAGTAATGTAGAATTTAGTTAGAAATGACCGACATTATTTAATTTTCTTCCACGAATATATCATAATATTTCCTGTATTATAACATATATTTATAACTTAGCTTAATCATATATATATATATAATAGCTTAAAAAAACAGTTACTTTTACTTTTTAGTATTCAGATTTCCTTTGCATTAATATTTCTATAATGAATTTAACTTGTAAACAACTTAATCCCCTAGTTTATTATTAAAGTTTAACTTCTGGAAACTACAAACATTTTTTTTCTTTAGATGCCAAAAAGTTACTTTTTCTTTCCTTGCCATCTGTTTTTCCAGGTCTCTCGATTGTCTGCTTTTTTTTTTTAAATTGTGAACAGAAGCACTCTTTCATCACGTGACTACTAAAAAACCCACATTATTGCAACTTCAAAATAAAATAAAAATCACATTATAAAATGTCATATTGACTATTTCAAACTAGACCAGTTATTAAAAATCTTGACCTCATATAAATCTAATCTTTATGTCTGTCTATGTCAGTCAATTAGTATCTTTTTTTAATTAATAAAATCAATGAATAAAAAAAATAGGAAAACAATTAATTTCTACCAATAATTTCTATGCATATGTTTATCTACATATATATACACACATACATTGTAACCAAATGATTTATTTACTTACTCATGATAGATAAAAAAAACCTCTAATCTCTTGAACATATCAGTCTATATGTATGTTTATGAAGGTATGCATTACATTTATATAATCAAGTATGTAAGATATTTATTTTTCCTACCACTGGGTTTGAATTCAGTTCTTGAAGAAGACATTGAGACAGGTTTGTATAAGATGGTTGTAAGCCATCTCTTACAATATATATATATATATTGCAGAGGTGTATATCTGTCTGGTTTGTTTAGCTGGATTTGAAAATGTTTACATATCTGCAAAATGTATGCTTTGAAAATGATAGAAATGAATTTCATAAATGCTGATTGTAGACTTAGTATTTATATCATGTTTCTAGTCTTTTTTCCCTTTACTGAGGTAAGACAATTAAGACAATTAGCTTAAAACTATGGTCTAATGTTTGGAGACAATGAAAGAGATTTTGAATTCTATCTCTCTCATCATTTATGTAAACAAAAGCTTGTTAGGAGCTATTGGTAAAGATACATCTAGTGATCATAAAACGCAAGCTATAAGCAAGTTACAAAATTTATAACTTGTTTTGTTTATCATAAACGTACCCTTGAAGTCAACTGATATCAGTACAATATAGCCGTCTGGTTTGTTTAGCTGGATTTGATGATATTTACATATCTGAAAAAATTATGCTTTCAAACTAATATAAATGTGTTTGATTGTAGAGTTAGTATTTAAATCTAGTTTCTAGTCTTTCTATCCTTTACTGAGGTGAGACAACAAGCTCAAAACTATGGTCTAAAGGTTGGATAAAATGAAAGAGCTATTCAAATCTATCTATCCCAGCATTTATATATACAAAAGATAGATAAGAGCTATTGGTAATGATCCAAATAGTGCTCATAAAATGAAAGCTATGAGCAAGTTATGAAATATATAACTTGTTTTGTTTATCCAAAACGTACCCTTGGAGGTTTTCCAATGATATATATTGCAGAGACTTTTACTATATGGTGAAACTGAACTGGTATCAGATACATATAGCTGCCTGGTTTGTTTAGCTGGATTTGAAGATATTTATGTATTGGAATAAAAAATGATTTCCAAATGATAGAAACATGTTCCATAAATGATTGAAGAGTTAGTATTTAGATCTAGTTTCTACTCTTCATAACTTTTACTCAGGTGAGCCAACGAGCCTGAAACCATGGTCTGAAGGTTGAAGACACATAAGAGATATTGATTTCTATCTCAGTGTTTATGTAAACAAAAGCTTGTTAGGAGATACTGGTAAAGCTCCATCTAATAATCATAAAATGGAAGCTATAAGGAAGTTGCAAAACTTATAACTTGTTTTGTTTATCACAAATGTACACATGAAGGTTTTAGCATTGATATATATTGCAGAGGCTTTTACTATATGGGGAAACTGAACTGATATCACACCCAAATAGCTTTATGTTTGGTTTAGCTGTATTTGTAGATAATTATGTATCGGAAATATTCATCCTTTCAAAATGATAGAAATGTGTTTCATAAATGCTGATTGTAGAGTTAGCATTTAAATCTAGTTTCTAAGCATCCTACCTTTTACTGAGGTGAAACAACTAGCTCAAAATCATGGTCTAAATGTAGGAGACAACAAAAAAGATAACTTGTTTTATTTATCATAAATGTACCCTTGAATGTTTTTATAATAATATATATTGCAGAGGCATTTACTATATGGTGAAACTGAACTGATACCATACAGCTGTCTGGTTTGTTTAGCTGGATTTGAAAATATTTACATATCTGAAAAATTCATGCTTTTAAACTGATGGAAATGTGTTTCATAAATGCTGATTGTAGAGTTAGTATTTAGATCTAGTTTCTAGTCTTTCTTTCTTTTACTGAGGTGAACCATCTAGCCTGAAACCATGATCTAAAAGTTGGAGACATTGTAAGATATATTGAATTGTAAGTCAGTGTTTAGGTAAACAACATTTTGTTTGGAGCTATTGGTAAAGCTTCATCTAGTGATCATAAAATAAAAACTATGAGCAAGTTATGAAAATTATAATTTGTTTTATTAATCATAAATGTACCATTGAAGGTTTTTGGAATGATATATATTGCAGAGGCTTTTACTATATTCTGAAAATGAACTGATATCAGACCCATATATCTGTCTGGTTTGTTTAGCCGCATTTAAATGTATTAACATATCTGAAAAATTCATGCTTTCAAACTGATAGCTTCATGTTTCATAAATAGTGATTGTAAAGTTAGAATTTAGATCTAGTTTCTAAGCCTACTACCTCTTACTGAGGTGACACAACTAGGTCGAAACCATGGTCATAAGTTTGGAGACAACAAAAAAGATATTTATATATCTCTCAGCATTTACATAAACAAAAGTTTGTTAGGAGCTATTGGTAAAGCTCCATTCAATGATCATAAAATGCAAGCTATGGACAAGTTACATAACTTATGACTTGTTTTGTTTATCATAAAGAACCATTGAAGGTTTTATTAATTATATATATTGTGAAGGCTTTTATTATATGATGAAACTGAACTGATATCAGATCTATATAGCTGTCTGATTTGTTGAGCTGGATTTGAAAATATTTACGTATCTAAAAAATTCATGCTTTCAAACTGATAAAAATGTGTTTCATCAATGCAAATTGTAGAGTTAGAAATTAGATCTAGCTTCGAGTCTTTATATCTTTTACTAAGGTGATCCAACTAGCTTGAAAGCATTGTCTAAAAGTTGAAGAAAATGAAAGAGCTATTGAAATATAACTCTCTCAGCATTTCTATAAAAAGATTGTTAGGAGATATTGGAAAAGCATCATCTAGTGATAATAAAATGCAAGCTATGAGCAAGTTATGAAATATATAACTTGCTTTGTTTATCAGAAATGAACACTTGAAGGGTATTGCAATGATATATTTTGCAGATGCTTTTACTATATGGTGAAACTGAACTGATATCAGACCAATATTGCTGTCTAGTTTGTTTAGCTGGGTTTGAGGATATTTACGTATCTGGAAAATTTATGATTTCAAACTGATAGAAACTTGTTTCATAAATACTGAAAGTAGAGTTAGGGTTTAGATTTATATTCTATTTTTTACCCTTTACTGAGGTGAGTCAACTAGCTTGAAAACATTGTTTAAATGTTGAAGACAAAAATAGAGATATTTAATTCTATCTCAAGGTATACATAAACAAAAGCTTGTTAGAAGATATTGGTGAAACTCCATCTAATGATCATAAGATGCAAGCTATGAGTAAGTTATGAAATTTATACCTTGTTTTGTTTATCATAAATATACCCTTGACGGTTTTAGCAATAATATATATATATATATATATATATATATATATATATATATATATATATATATATATATATTGCAGAGGCTTTTATTATATGGGGAAACAAAACTGATATCAGACCAATATACTTGTCTGGTTTGTTTAGCTGGATTTGAAGATATTTATGTATTTGAAAAATTCATGTTTTCAAGCAGATATAAATGCATTTGATTGTACAGTTAGTATTTAAATCTAGTTTCTAGTCTTTCTAACTTTTACTGAGGTGAGACAACTAGCTTGAAGCCAGGATCTAAAGTTTGAAGGCAATGAAAAAGATATTGAATTCTATCTCTCTCTGAATAAATGTAAACAGAAGCTTATTAGAAGCTATGGGTACATCTTTATCTCATGATCATAAAATACAAACTATGACCAACTTATGTAATTTATAACTTGTTTGAATTTTCATAAAAGTATCTTAAATGTTTTGCAATGATATATTGTAGAAGCTTTTACTATATAGTGAAACTGAACTCATATCACACCCATATAGCTCTCTGGTTTGTTTAGCTGGATTTGAAGATATTTATGTATCTGCAAAATTCATGCTGTCAAACTGATAGAAATGTGTTTCATAAATGCTGATTGTAAAGTTAGTATTTAGATCTAGTTTCTAGACTTCCTTCCCTTTACTGAAGTCTGTAAACTAATCTGAAACCATGGTCTAAAGTTTGGATGCAATAAATGAGATAGCTCTCAGCATTTTTGTAAACCAAAGTTTGTAATAAGCTCTTGGTAAGATTCCATCTAATGAACAAAAAATGAAAGCTATGAGCAAGTAATGAAATTTATAACTTGTTTTGTTTATCACAAATGAACCGTTGATGGTTGTTGCAATGATATATTTTGCAGAGGCTTTCACTACATGGTTTAACTGAACTGATACCAGACCAATTTTGCTGTCTAGTTTGTTTAGCTGGATTTGAAGATATTTACATATCTGAAAAATTCATGCTTTCAAAGTGATATAAACATGTTTGATTGTAGAGTTAGTATTTAAGTCTAGTTTCTAGTCTTGCTATCTCTTACTGAGGTGAGACAACTAGCTCAAATCCATGGTCTAAAGATTGGAGGCAACAAAAGACATTGAATTCTATCTCTCTCAGCATTTATATAAACAAATGCTTTTTAGGAGCTACTGGTAAATCTTCATCTAGTGATCATAAAATTAGAACTATGAGAAAGTTATGAAATTTATAACTTGTTTTATTTATAACAAGTCATAAATGGACCCTTGAAGGTATTTGAAATGATATATATTGCAGAGGCATTTACTATATGCTGAAACTGAACGGATTTCATATAGCTGACTTGTTTGTTTAACTGGGTTTGAAGATTTTACATATCTAAAAAATTCATTTTTTCAAACTGATAGAAATGTGTTTAATAACTATTGAATGTAGAGTTAGTATTTAGAACTAGTTTCTAGTCTTCCTGCCTATTACTGAGATGATCCACCTAGCTCGAATCCATGGTGTAAATGTTAGGAACAACAAAAGAGCTATTGAAATTTATCTCTCTCAGAGTTTACATAAACAAAAGATTATTAGGAGGTATTGGTAAAGCTCCTTCTAGTGATCATAAAATGCAAGCTATGAGGAAGTTATGAAATATATAACTTGTTTTCTTTATCAAACCTGTAACCTTGAAGGTTTTTCAATGATATATATATTGCAGAGGCTAATACTATAGGGTGAAACTGAACTGATATCAGATGAATATCGGTTTCTGGAATGTTTAACTAGATGTGAAGATATTTACATATTTGAAAAATTCATGTGTTCAAACTGATAGAAAAGTGTTTCAAAAATGCTAATTGTAGAGATAGTACTTAGATCTATTTTCTAGTCTTGTTACTTTTTACTGAGGTGAGCGAACTTGTTTTGTTTATCAAAAATGTAACCTTGAAGGTTTTTCATTGATATATATTGCAGAGGCTAATACTATAGGGTGAAACTGAACTGATATCAGACGAATATCGTTTTCTGGAATGTTTAGATAGATGTAAAGATATTTCCATATCTGAAAAATTCATGCGTTCAAACTGATAGAAAAGTGTTTCAAAAATGCTGATTGTAGAGATAGTACTTAGATGTATTTTCTAGTCTTCTTACCTTTTACTGAGGTGAGCGAACTATGTCGAAACTATTGTCTATAGATTTGAGACAATGAAAAAGCTATTGAAATCTATCTCTTTCAGTATTTACATAAATAAAAGATTGTTATGAGCTATTGGTAAAGCTCCACATGCTGATCATAAAATGCAAGTTATGAGCAAGTTATGAAATATATAACTTCTTTCCTTTATCAAAAATGAACCCTTGTAGCTTTTCAAATGATATATATTGCAAAGGCTTTTACTATATGGTGAAACTGAACTGATATCAGACCCATATAGCTGTCTGGTTTGTTTAGCTGGAATTGAAGATATTTACATATCTGAAAAATTTATGACTTCCTAGTGATTGAAATGTGTTTCATAAATGTTGATTGTACAGTTAATATTTAGATCTAGTTTTGAGTCTTCCTACTTTTTACTGAGGTGCCCCAACTAGCTTGAAACCCCAGTCTAAAGGTCAGAGACAATGAAAGATATGTTGATTCTATCTTTCTCAGAACAGAAACAAATATTTGTTAGTAGCTATTTGTAAAGGACCATCTAGTGATCATAAAATGCAAATTATGAGCTATTTATGGAATTTATAACTTATTTCTGTTATCATAAATGTACCCTTGAAGGGTTTTCAATGATATATATTGCAGAGGCTTTTACTACATGGTGAAACTGAACAGATATCAGACCCATATAACTGTCTGGTTTGTTTAGCTGGATTTAAAGATATTTAAGTATCTGAAAAAATTAATGTTTTCAAAATGAGAGAAATTGTTTCGTAAATGCTGATTGTAGAGTTAGTAATTAGATCTAGTTTATAATCTTCCTTCCCTATACTGTAGTGAGCCAACTATCTAAAATCCATGGTCCAAAGATTGGAGACAATGAAAGAGATAATGAATTCTATCTTTCTCTGCATTTATGTAAACAAAAACATTTCAGGAGCTATTCATAAAGTTTCATCTAGTGATCATAAAATGCAAGCTATGACCAAATTACAAAATATATAACTTGTTTTGTTTATCATAAATGTACTTTTGAAGGGTTTTACAATGATATATATTGCAGAGGCTATTATTATATGGTGAATCTGAACTGATATCAGACAAATATAGCTGTCTGGTTTTTTATCTGAATTTGAAGATATTTATGTATCTGAAAAATTTATTTTTTAAAACTGATATAAACGTGTTTGATTGTAGAGTTAGTATTTAAATCTAGTTTCTAGTCTTCCTACCCTTTACTGAGGTGAAACAACTAGCTTGAAACCATGGTCTGAAGGTTGAAGACAATGAAAGAGTTATTGAATTCTATCTCTTTCAGTATTTATGAAAACAAAAGAATGTTAGGAGCTATTGGTAAAGCTTCATCTAGTGATCATAAAATACAAACTTTGAGCATGTTATAAAATTTATAACTTGTTTCTTTATGGTAAATGAACCCTTGAAGATTTTTGCAATGATATATATTGCAGAAGCTTTTAACTATATGCTGAAACCGAACTGATAAAAGACCCATATAGCTTTCTGGTTTGTTTCGCTAGATGTGAATATATTTACATAGCTGAAAAATTCATGCTTTCAAACTGGTAGAAATGTATTTTGTAAATGAAGACTCTAGAGTTAGTATTTAGACCTAGTTTGTAGAAATCCTACCCATTACTGAGGTGAGTCAACTAGCATGAAAACATGGTCTAAAACTTGGAAGCCATGAAAGAGATATTGAATTCTATATCTCAACATTTATGTAAACAAAAGTGTGTTAGGAGCTATTGATAAAGCTTTATTTAATGATCATAAAATGCATGATATGAGCAAGTTTCAAAATTATTAACTTGTTATGTTATCATAAATGTACCCTTGAATGTTTTTGCAATGATATATATTGCAGAGGCTTTTATTATATGGTGAAACTGAACTGATTTCAGATGAACATAGCTGTGTAGTGGATTTTGTTGAATTTGAAGATATTTACGTATCTGAAAAATTCATGCTATTACACTGATGTAAACGTGTTTATTTTACAGTTAGTATTCAAATCTAGTTTGGAGTCTTGTTACTTTTTACTGAGGTGAGCCATCTTGCTAGAAACTGCAAACTACATGTTGGAGACAACAAAAGAGATATAGAATTTTACCTTTTACAGCATTTATGCAAACAAAAGCTTGTTAGGAACTATTGGTAAATCTTCATCTAGTGATTATAAAATACATACTGAGAGCAAAATATGAAATTTGTAAGAAGTTTTTTTATCATAAATGTGACATTGAAGGTTTTTGCAATGATATATATATATATATATATATATATATATATATATATATATATATATATATATATATATATATATATATATATATATATTATATTGCAGAGGCTTTTGCTATATGGTGAAACTCAACTGATATCCAACCCATATAGCTGTCTAGTTTGTTTAGCTGGATTTGAAAATATTGACATATCTGAAAAATGTGTTTCATAAATGCTGATTGTAGAATTAGTATTATTTACATCTATGTTCTAGCCTTCCTCCCCTTTACTTAAGTGAACCAACTAGCTTGAAACCATGGTCTAAACATTGGAGACAACAAAAGAGATATTCAATTTTATTTCTCTCAGCGTTTCTCTAAACAAAAGCTTGTTAGGGGCAATTTGTAAAGCTCCCTCTAGAGATCATAAAATGCAAGCTATGTGCTATTTATGAAATTTACAACTTCTTTTATTTATCATAAATGTACCCTTACAGGTTTTTGCAATGATATATATTGCAGACACTTTTAATATATGGTGAAACTGAAGTGATATCTGACCAATATAGCTGTCTGGTTTGTTAAGCTGGAATTGAAGATATTTACATATCTGGAAAATTCATGCTTTCAAAGTGATATAAACGTGTGTGATTTTAGAGTTAGTATTTAAATCTAGTTTCTAGTCTTCCTACCCTTTACTGACGTGAGACAACTAGCTTGAAACCATGGTCTAAAGGTTGGAGGCAATGAAAGACATATCGAATTCTATCTCTCTCAGAATTTCTGTAAACAAAAGCTTGTTACCAACTATTGGTAATGCTTCACCTAGTCCTCATAAAATGCAAAGTATGAGCAAGTTATGAAATTTATTACTTGTTTTGTTTATCATAAATGTACCTTTGGGGTTGTTTCAAGACTATATATTGCAGACGCTTTTGACTATATGCGGAAATTGAACTGATATCAGACCCATAGAGCATTCTGGTTTGTTTAGCTGGATTTGAATATATTTACATATTTTAAAAATTCATGCTTTCAAACTGATAGAAATGCATTTTGTAAATTCAGATTTTAGAGTTAGTATTTAGACCTAGATTGTATATGTCCTACCCATTACTGAGGTGAACCAACTAGCTTGAAACCATGGTCTAAAACATGGAAGCAACATAAGAGATATTGAATTCTATCTTTGTCAGCATTTATGTAAACAAAAGCTTGTTAGGAGCTATTGATAAAGGTTTATCTAATGATCATAAAATGCATGCTATTTAGCAAGTTATGAAATTATTAACTTGTTATGTTTATCATAAATGTACCCTTAAATGTTTTTGCAATGATATATATATATATATATATATATATTCAGAGGCTTTTATTTTTGGTGAAACTGAACTGATTTCAGACGAATATATCTGTGTGGATTGTTTAGCTGAATTTGAAGATATTTACGTATCTGAAAAATTCATGCTATCACACTGATATAAATGTGTTTGATTTTACAGTTAGTATTTAAATCTAGTTTCTAGTTATTCTACCTTTTACTGATGGGAGCCAACTAGATTAAAACCATGGTCTAAAGATTGGAGATAATGAAAGATATTGATTCTATCTCTCACAGCATTAATGTAAACAAAATCTGGTTAGCAGCTATTGGTGCACCTTCATCTAGTGATCAAAAATTACAAACTATGGGCAAGTTATGAAATTTATAACTTGTTTTGTTTATTGTAGATGTACACTTGAAGATTTTTGCAATGATATATATTCCAGAGGGTTTTACTATATGATGAAACTGAACTGATATCAGACCCTTATATCTGTCTAGTTTGTTTAGCTGGGTTTGAAGATATTTACGTATCTGAAAAATTCATGTTTTCAAACTAATAAAAATGAGTTTCATAAATGCTGATTGTACTGTTAGTAATTAGATCTAATTTCTAGTTATGTTACCTTTTACTGAGGTGATCTAACTAGCTTGAAGCCATCATCTTCATGTTGTTGACAACAAAAAACGATATTGAATGCTATCTCTTTCAGCATTTCAGAAAACAAAAGCTTGATAGTAGCTATTCATATAGCTCCATCTAGTGATCATAAAATTCAAGTTATTAACAAGTTACAAAATTTATAACTTGTTTTGTTTATCATAAATGTACTCTTGAAGGATTTTTGCAATGATGTATATACTTCAGAGACATTTATTACATGGCAAAACTGAACTGATAACAGACTAATATAGCTGTTTGGTTTGTTTAGCTGGATTTGAAGATATTTATGTATCTGAAAAATCAATGCTCTCAAAGTGATAAAAACATGATGATTGATGAATTAGTATTTAAATCTAGTTTGTAGTCTTCCTACCTTTTACTGGGGTGACACAACTAGCTCGAAATCATAATCTAAAGGTTGGAGGCAATGAAAAAGATATTGACTTTTTTCTTCCTCATCGTTTATGTAAGCAATAAGCTTGTTAAAACCTGTTGGTAAAGCTCCATATAATTATCATAAAATGAAAGCTATGAGCAAGTTATGAAATTTATAACATGTTCTGTTTATCATAAAAGTACCCTTGAAAGTTTTTGCAATGATAAATTTTGAAGAGGCTTTTACTATATGGTAAAAATAGACTGATATCAGACCCATATAGTTTTCTGTTTTGTTTAGATGGATTTAAATATTTATATGTATCTAAAGAATTCATGCTTTCAAACTGACAGAAACGTGTTTCATAAATGAAGATTGTAGAGTTAGTATTTAGATCTAGTTTGTAGTCTTCCTACCCATTACTGAGGTGATTCAACTAGCCTGAAACCATGGTCTAAAGGTTGGAGGGAACAAAAGTGATATTGAATTCTATCTCTCTCAGTATTTATGTAAACAAAATCCAGTAAGGCACATTTGGTAAAGCTCCATCAATGATCATAAAATGCAAGCTATGAGCAAGTTACAAAATTTATAACTTGTTTTATTTATCATAAATGTACCCTTCAAAGTATTTGCAATGATATATATTGCATAGGTTTTAACTATATGGTGAAACTGAATAGCAGTCTGGGTTGTTTAGTTGTATTTGAGGATATTTATTTATCTGAAAAATTCATCCTTTTATACTGATAAAAAGGTGTTACATAAATCCTGATTGTAAAGTTTGTATGTATATCTAGTTTCTACTCTTCCTATCCTTTACTGTGGTGAGCCAACTAGCTTACAACCATGATCTGCAGGTTGGAGACAATAAAAAAGATATTCATTCTATTTCTCACAGCATTAATGTAAACAAAAGCTTGTTAGCAGCTATTAGAAAAGCTTCATCTAGTGATACAAAATTACAAACTATGGGCAACTTATGCAATTTATACCTTGTTTGTTTATTATAGATGTACCCTTGAAAGTTTTTGCAATGATATATATTGCAGATTAATTTTTTATAGTGAAACTGAACAGATATCCGATAAATATAAGTGTGTGGATTGTTTAACTGAATTTGAAGATATTTACGTATCTGAAAAATTCATGCTTTCAAATGGATAGAAACATGTTTGATTTTAGAGTTATTATTAAAATCTAGTTTCTATAGTCTTCCTACCCTTTACTGAGATGAGACAACTAGCTGGAAACCATGGTCTAAAGGTTGGAAGCAAAGACAGATATATGGAAATTCTATCTCTCTCAGTATTTATGTAAACAAAAGGTTGTTAGGAGCTATTGGTAAAGCCCATCTAGGGATCATAAAAAAGAAAACTATGAGCAAGTTATTAAACTATATATCTTGTTTTGTTTATCAAAAATGTACCCTTGAATGCTTTTTAATAATATATATTGCATGAGGCTTTTACTATATGGTGAAACTGAACTGATATCAAACCCATATGCTGTCTCATTGTTTATTTGGATTTGATGATATTTAAGTATGTGATAAAATGTACACTTTTGAAATGATAGAAAATTGTTTTATAAATGCTGATTGTAGTGTTAGTATTTAAATCTAGTTACTAGACTTCCTTCACTTGACTGAGGTGAGCCAACTAGCTCAAATCCATGATCTAATAGTTGGAGACCATGAAAAAGATAGTGAATTCTATAACTCTGCAGCATTTATGTAAACAAAAGCTTGTTAAAAGCTATTCATAAAGCCCCATCTAGTGATCATAAAATGCAAGTTATTAGGAAGTTATGCATAACTTTTTTTGTTTATCATAAATGTGGTCTTGAAGGATTTTTGTAATGATATATATTGCAGAGGCTTTTATTATATGGCAAAACTGAACTAATGTCAGACCAACATAGCTGTCTGGATTGTTTAGCTTGATTTGAAGATATTTATGTTGCTGAAAAATTCATGCTTTCAAACTGATTAAAAGTTGTTTGATTGAATAATTAATATTTAAATCTAATTTGTAGACTTCCTACCTTTTACTGAGTTCAGACAACTAGATTGAAACCATGGGCTTAAGGTTGGAGGCAATATAAGAGATGTTAAATTCAAATCTCCCTCATGGTTTATGTAAATAATAAGCTGGTTAAACACAATTGGTAAATTTCCATCTAAAGATCATATAATGTATGCTATGAGAAAATTTCGAAATTTATAAATTGTTTTGTTTATCATAAATTTACCCTTGAAGATGTTTGCAATGATATATATTGCAGATGCTTTTACTATATTGTGAATCTGAAATGATATCAGACCATACAACTGTCTGGTTTGTTTAGCTGGATTTGAAGATTTTTATGTATTTGAAAAAATCATGCTTTCAAACTGATAAAAACGTGTTTGGTTGAAGAGTTAATATTTAAATCTAGTTTGTAGTCTTTGTACCTTTTACTCAGGTGAGCCAATTAGCCTGAAACCATGGTCTAAATTTTAGAAGCAACAAGACATATTGAATTCTATCTCTCTCAGCATTTATGTAAACAAAAGCTTGTTAGGAGCTATTGACAAAGCTTCATCTAATGATCATAAAATGTATGCTATGTGCAAGTTACAAAATTTATAACTTGATATGTGTTCATAAATGTAGCCTTGAAAATTTTTGCAATGATATATAAAGCATAGGATTTTACTGTATGGCGAAACTGACATGATATCAGACCCATAAAGCTGTCTGGTTTGTTTAGCTGTATTTGAAGATATTTCTCTATTTGAAAAGTTCATGCTTTCAAACTGATAGAAACATGTTTTAAAACGCTGATTGTAGAGTTAGTATTTAGATCTAGTTTCTAGTCTTCCTACCCTTTACTGAAGTGAGCCAAATAGCTTGAAATCATGGTCTAAAAGTTGGAGACAATGAAAGATATTCAGTCTATCTCTCTTAGCATTTATGTACAAAACAGTTTGTTAGAAGCTAATCCTAAAGCTTTATCTACTGATCATAATATACAAACTATGAACAAGTTACGAAGTTCAAAACTTGTTTTTTATCATAAATGTACCCTTAAACGTTTTTGCAATGATATATAGTGCAGAGGATTTTACTATGTGATGAAACAAAGCTATATCAGACACATTTAGCGATCTAGATTGTTTAGCTGGATTTGAAGATATTTACGTATCTCAAAAATTCATGACTTCAAACTGACATAAACATGTTTGATTGAAGAGTTAGTTTTTTAATCTAGTTAGTATACTTTTTACCTTTTAGTGAGGTGAGACAACTAGCTCAATACCATTGTCTAAAGATTGGAGGTAATGAAAAAGTTATTGAATCCTCTCTCCAGGATTGTTTATGTAAATAATAAGATTGTTAAATTTTTTAGGTAAAGCTCCATCTGATGATCACAAAATGCAATCAATGAGCAAGTTATGAAATTTATAACTTTTGTTTTTCATAAATGTACCCTTGAAGGATTTTGCAATGATATATATTGCATATGGTTTTACTATATTGTGAATCTGAACTGATATCAGACCATATAACTGTCTGGTTTGTTTAACTGGATTTGAAGATATTTACATATTTGAAAAATTCATGCTTTCAAAAACGTGTTTGATTGAAGAGTTATTATTTAAATCTACTTTGTAGTTTTCCTACCTTTTACTGACGTGAGCCAATTAGCCTGAAACCATGGTCTAAATTTCAGAAGCAACAAAAAACATATTAATTTGTATTTCTCTCAGCATATATGTAAACAAAAGCTTGTTAGGATCTATTGATAAAACTCCATCTGATCATCATAAAATGCATGCTATGAACAAGTTACAAAATTTATAACTTGTTTTGTGTTTCATAAATGTAGCCTTGAAGGATTTTGCAATGATATATATTGCATAGGCTTTTACTGTATGGCAAAACTGAGCTGATATTGGATCCATATAGCTGTCTGGTTTGTTTAGCTATTTGAATATATTGTTGTATTTGGAAAGTTCATGTTTTCAAACTGATAGAAACGAGTTTTGAAATGTTCATTGCAGAGTTAATATTTAGATCTAGTTTTTAATCTTCCTACCCTTGACTGAAGTGAGCCAACTGGCTTGAAATGATGGTCTAAAGGTTGGACACAATAAAAGAGATATTCAGTCTATCTCTCTTAGCATTTATGTACACAAAAGTTTGTTAGAGATAATGATAAAGCTTCATGTAGTGATCATAAAATACAAACTATGAGCAAGTTAAGAAGTTCAAACCTTGTTTTTATTTATCATAACTGTACCCTTAATGGTTTTTGCAATGATATATAGTGCAGAAGCTTTTACTATGTGATGAAACTAAACTATATCAGACACATAGAGCTACCTAGTTTGTGTAGCTGGATTTGAAGATTCAAACTGACATAAATTTGATTGAAGAGTTCGTATTTTAATCTAGTTTGTATACTTTTTACCTTTTACTGAGATGAGACAACTAGCTCAATACCATGGTCTAAAGGTTGGAGGCAATGAAAAAGTTATTGGATTCTATGTTCGTCATTGTTTATGTAAACAATAAGCTTGTTAAAAGCTTTCTATCAAGCTCCATCTAATGATCACAAATTGCAAGCAATGAGCAAGTTATGAAATTTATAACTTGGATTGTTTATCATAAATATACCCTTGAAGGTTTTTGCAATGATATATATATATATATATATATATATATATATATATATATATATATATATATATATATATATATTGCAGAGGCTTTTACTATATGGTGAAAGTTAACTGAATTCAGACCCATATATCTATCTTGTTTGTTTGACTGGATTTGAAGATATTTACATATCTGAAAAATTCATGTTTTCAAACTGATAGAAATAAGTTACATAAATGCTGATTGTGAAATTAGTAATTAGATCTAGTTTTTAGTTAAGGTACTGTTTACTGAGAGTAGACAACTAGCACAAAACCATGGCCTAAATTTGGAAACAACAAAAGCGATATTGACTTTATCTCTCTCAGCTTATTATGTAAACAAAAGGTTGTTAGAAGCTATTGGTAAAGCTTCATCAATTGATCTTAAAATGCAAGCAATGAGCAAGTTATTAAATTTATAACTTTTTTGTCTATCCTAAATGTGCTCTTGAAGGATTTTTGCAATTATATACATTGCAGAGGCTTTTACTATATAGTGAAACTGAACTGATATCAGACCCATATAGCTGTCTGATTTTTTTAGCTGGATTTGAAGATATTTAAATAACTGAAAAAATTAATGCCTTCAAAATGATAGAAACTTGTTTCATAAATGCTCATTGTAGTGTTAGTATTTAAATCTAGTTTCTTGTCTTCTTAAACTTTACTGAGGTGAGCCGACTATCTCAAATCCATGGTCTAAAAGTTGGAGACCATAAAAGAGATAGTGAATTATGTTTCTCTACAGCGTTTATGTAAACAAAAGCTTGTTAAAAGCTATTCAAAATGCCTCATCTAGTGATCATAAAATGCAAGCTATTCGGAAGTTATGAAATTTATAACATTTTTGTTTATCATAAATGTGCTCTTGAAGGATTTTTGCAATGATATACATTGCAGACGCTTTTATTATATGGCAAAACTGAAATGATGACAGACAACATAGCTGTCTGTTTTGTTTATCTGGATTTTAAGATATTTATGTTGCTGAAAAATTCATGCTTTCAAACTGATTAAAGCCTATTTGATTGAAGAATTAATATTTAAATATTAGTTTGTAGACTTCCTACCTTTTACTGAGTTAAGACAACTAGATTGAAACCATGGACTAAAGATTGAAAGCAATATAAGAGATATTGAATTCAATCTCTCTCACAGTTTTTGAAAACAATAAAATTGTTAAAGACTATTGATAAAGCTTCATCTAAAGATCATAAAATGCAGGCTATGAGAAAATTTCGAAATTTATAACTTGTTTTGTTTATCATAAATGTACGCTTGAAGGTTTTTGTATTGATATATCTTGCAAATGCTTTTTCTATATTGTGAATCTGAACTGATATCAGACCATATAACTATCTGGTTTGTTTAGCTGGATTTGAAGATTTTTATGTATTTGAAAAATTCGTGCTTTCAAGCTGATAAAAATGTGTTTGGTTGAAGAGTTATTATTTAAATCTAGTTTGTAGTCTTCTTACCTTTTTCTTAGGTGAGCCAATTAGGTTGAAACCATGGTCTAAATTTTAGAAGCAACAAAATCATATTGAATTCTATATCTCTCAGCATTTATGAAAACAAGCTCTTGTTAGGAGCTATTGATAAGGCTCCACCTAATGATCATAAAATGCATGCTAAGTGCGAGTTACAAAATTTATAACTTGTTTTGTGTTTCATAAATGTACTTTTGAAGCTTTTTGCAATGATATATATTGCATAGGCTTTTACTGTATGGCAAAACTAAACTTATATTAGACCGATATAGCTGTTTGGATTTTTTGGCTGTATTTGAAGATATTTCTGTATTTGAAAAGTTCATGCTTTCAAACTGATAGAAACATTTTTTGAAATGCTGATTGTAGAGATAAGTATTTAGATCTAATTTCTAATCTTCCTACTTTTTACTGAAGTGAGCCAAATAGCTTGAAATCATGGTCTAAAAGTTGGAGACAATGAAAGAGATATTCAGTCTATCTCTCTTAACATTTATTTACAAAAAGTTTGTTAAGACCTAATGCTAAAGCTTCATCTAGTGATCATAAAATACAAACTATGAACAAGTTACGAAGTTCACACCTTGCTTTTTTATCATAAATGTCTTCTTAATGGTTTTTGCAATGATATATAGTGAAGAGGTTTTTACTATGTGATGAAACAAAACTATATCAGACACACATGGCTATCTAGATTGTTTAGCTGGATTTGAAGATATTTATGTATCTGAAACATTCATGACTTCAAAGTGACATAAACATGTTTGATTGAAGAGTTAGTATTTTAATCTAGTTAATATACATTTTATCTTTTACTGAGATGAGACAACTAGCTCAATACCATGGTCTAAAGGTTGGAGGCAATGAAAAAGTTATTGGATTCTCTCTCCATCATTGTTTATGTAAACAATAAGGTAGTTAAAAGCTTTTGGTAAATCTCCAACTGATGATCACAAAATGCAAGCAATGAGCAAGTTATAAAATTTATAACTTGTTTTGTTTTTCATAAATGTACCCTTGAAGGTTTGTGCAATGATATATATATATATATATATATATATATATATATATATATATATATATATATATATATATATATATATATATATATATATATATATATATATATATATATATTAAATTCATATTTTCAAACTGATAGTAATAAGTTACATAAATGCTGATTGTAAAGTTAGTAATTAGATCTACTTTCTAGTTATGGTACTATTTACTGAAGGTAGACAACTAACACAAAACCATGGGCTAAATTTGGAGACAAAAAAAGAGATATTGAATTTATCTCTCTCAGCATTTACGTAAACAAAAGGTTGTTAGAAGGTATTGGTAAAGCTTCATGAATTGTTTCTAAAATGCAAGCTATGAACAGGTTATGAAATTTATAACTTTTTTTGTTTATCATAAATGTGCTCTTGAAGGATTTTTGCAATGATATATATTGCAGAGGCTTTTATTATATGGTGAAAGTGAACTGATGTCAGACCAACATAGCTGTCTGGTTTGTTTAGCTGGATTTGATGATATTTATGTTGCTGATAAATTCATACTTTTAAACTGATTAAAACGTGTTTGATTATTGAATTAATATTTAAATCTAGTTTGTAGACTTCCTACCTTTTACTGAGTCGAGACAACTAGATTGAAACCATGGACTAAAGGTTGGATGCAATTGCTATGTCTTAGGTTTCAATTAAATTGAATCAGTAAGATAGCAATAAATTAAAATAACTCATTTAATATTTCTATATATATTTTAATTACTAGTTTCTACCACACGAACATATAATTATAATAATAATATATACACACAAGATTTCACTCACTTTATTTACATTAAACATAATATTGTTTTATTTTACCAGTCCTTATTTTATACATTTCTACAGTAGCCATTTTACCTACTGTTTTCTTTACTACGGATTTCATTTAACCTGAAGGCTGTGTACTGATAACATCCCAGGAACTGAGAGCGATAAATCTCTGCCACCAGTTTTATACTATATCCCTTTATTGGGCATATATTCTGGAAATCATAATTTACGGCAGCGCTCTCTATTTTTGTGTGGAGAAGAATTCGCATTATGCGGTAAGTGCAAACCAACATATATTACATATATATATAGCAGTCCTTCCCCCACTCTAGTAATACATATTACTCTAGTTTACTATATAGTCCTTAAATTTAACCGGTGGTTTCCGTATTCGGGGAATTTTAGGACTATCATTTATTTTTTCCTTTGTACTCCTGGTGAGTACAGTTCTTGCTCTGTCACTTCATCTTCAGTCAGTTCTGACTCATCTTTCTTTTTATATTCATCTTTAGTCGGTCCTTTCATGATATGGTTCATTTCTGGCCATATAGCTTCGTCTTCCTTTGTTTCATGATGACGAAGGTGGTTTATATGTTTTCTCAACACTTTTCCACCCTCCATCTCGATTAGACCAATCTGTTTATGCAATGACTGGTTTACTACTCCAAAGCTCCATTTATGTTTTAAAACATCCAACACACATACGCAATTGCCTGGCAAAAACTTAACCACTTTGGCATTATTATTTTTATTTCTAGTGTTTTCAGGTTGTAGCTTTGTCAAATGGGTCCTGAATGTCCAACACATCAATAGCTCTGCTGGAGTTTTACCCGTTGCATGTTTGGAGTAAAGTGCTGAGCATACAAAGCCTGTATCAAAGCATCTGATATGTTCTGAAGTTTTTTTAAAATGTTTTTTAAGTGCTGTACTCATTGTTCTGCTATCCCATTACTTTCAGGATGGTAAGGGGGTGTAAGCAGGTGTTTAATTCCTCCCTTATTTAGAAAATCTGTAAATTTTCTTGAAGCAAAACCTGAACCATTGTCTGTCACAATAGTTTCTGGATAACCATGTGTGGCAAATAGTTCATTTAACACTCGGATGGTACAGTCTGCACTAGTATCCTTAACTATTCGATACTCAGTCCATCGAGAAAAAGCATCGATCACTAATAGTATCAAGTGTCCATCCAATGGGCCAATGTGATCCAGATGAACACATGTCCATGGAGACTTAGGTGGTTCCCATGTTTCATAATGCTCTGATGGTAATCTGGCCACTTGTTGGCAGTTCCTGCAATTTTTTCCTCGAGTCTCTATTTCATTTGTTAAGTTTGGCCACCATACATATGACCATGCAAGGGCTTTCATTCGTACCACTCCTGGATGTCCTTGATGAAGTAGGTTTAGAACTTGTGGCCTACCTTCAATAGGTACTAACACTCTGTCATTTTGTAAGATACATCCATCGCACACAGTAAGTTTATCCCTAGCTATCCATATAGCTTTGCTCAATTCACTAGGGTATTTTTTTGGCCACCCATTTGTGATCCACTTTATTAACTGTACATAACCATCATTTTTTCTGGTCCATTCCTTTATAGTCATGCTATTTATTTCCTTTGACTGTAATGTGTCAATGTAATTTATCTCTTTAGTTTTGAACACTCTTTCTGTGGTGTCTGGCAGCCTAGACAAAGCATCTGCATGTGGAATTGTTTTCCCAGGTTTGTAGATTAGCTTATAGTCATATTGTGACATCAAGTTTGTCCATCGCCCCATACGTTGACTTGGGGTTCTATAGGTCCTTTTTCACCACCAAAAATCCCTGTTAAGGGGTGATGATCTGTATAGATGGTGAAGTTGCGGTCATACACATATTGGTGAAATTTTTTACCGCAAAAATCACTGCCAACGTTTCCTTGTCAATCTGGCTATAATTTTTCTCTGCAGCTGTCAATACTCTTGATGCAAATGCTATTGGACACTCCCCTTCATAGCATGAGTGTGATATGACTGCTCCCACACCATACTCAGATGCATCGGTTGTGATGTTCACTGCCCAGTCACTTCGGTAATGTACCAGTAGTGCTTCTGTCATTAATAAGTCTTTTGCAGTTCTAAAAGCATTCTCCTGTGCATCAGTTCAGATATATCGCTGTTTCTTTTTTAATAACAGGTATAGTGGTGACAGCAAGTGTGACTTTCCTTCTAAAAAACTCTCATAAAAGTTTAGACGTCCTAAAAATGCCTGCAATTCTTTGACATTTTTGGGTTTTGTACCATTTTTTTATAGCCTTTACCTTTTCAGGGTCGGGTTTTCGACCATTTTCATTTATTATGTGTGCCAGGAACTTGATTTCTCGAGCTGACCAAATGCATTTATTCACATTAAGCTTTGCTTTGGCCCGAAACAATCCTGAGCAAACCTGATCTACCCGTTTCTCGAGTTCTGCCTCAGTTGCACCAATAATTAAAATGTCATCTAAATAAGGTATCACTCCTTCCATAGATCTGAATAGCATGTCCATTTTAGCCTGAAACACATTCAGCGCAATGGTTATTCCATATGGCAATTTATTACATGCGTATAATCCTTTATGCGTGGTCAGTGTAAGTAATTCAGATGTACTTTTTGTTACTGGGATCTGGTGGAAAGCTCCTCCTAGGTCAATTTTTGCAAAATACTTGGCCTTCTGTAATGATGCCAGTATTTCCTTTACAGTGGGGACCGGGTATGCACTTTTGTTTATACAGTTGTTGACCGTAACTCTATAATCTCCACATAATCTTATACTTCCATCTGGTTTTACTATGGTTACAATAGAAGTTGCCCACGATGATTCTTCACTGGGTGTTAATACTCCTTTTGATACTAAATCCATTATTGCTTTTTCCACCCTCTCCCTCATTGCAAATGGTACTTTTTTGGGCTTACAAACAATAGCTTTGGCTTCTGGTACCAATTCTACGTCTACTGGTCTTGTTCTAAATTCTGCTGGACCTGATGTAAACAGTTCCAGATATTTTTTTTATTTCTTTTTCTATATGAACAGTTTTTAGTATATTTATGTGTATTCCCAGTGGAGCAAACCAGTTTCTTCCCAATAATGGACTAATGTCTTTATTTACTATGTACAATGTCAAAGATTTATGTCTGGAATTAAGTGTCACAGGCACAGTTAATTTTCCTCGGATATCAACTTTGTTTCCATTTATATCTGTTACGATTGTATCAACCTTACGTAGCTTTAATTTATTTTTACTACCTCGAGTGATCTCGGTCCAATCCTTAAGTGATATCAATGACAATCGAGCTCCACTGTCTACTTCCATTGTGATTGCTTTTCCACAGACCTGCAAATCCAGAAGAATGTGATCTGTTTTATTGTCGCCTTTTGATACAGTCTTAATAGTTGATTTTTTATATTCTACTCGGGGTTTGATATTTACATTTTTTCTCTGTGTCCTGCCGTCTTTATAATAACACACAGCCACTAAATGTCTATTCTTGTTACACTGTCTACATGTTTTATCCTTGTGCTTACAGCTACTTTTTGTATGACCGGATTTTCCACAGCAAGTACAATTTTGTTGTTTGGTGTGTCCGCTGACAGACGTAGAGTCAATTTTTTTCTTTTCTCTACTGAAAGTGAACTTTTCCTGTGATTTTGATCTAGTATATTCTGATGCGATGTTGCGCATGGCCTCTTGCGTGACACATTTATCAATTGCTGTTTTGTAAGTCAATTCCAAATCACTCAATAAGACCTTCCTGAAGTTTTCATCCATCATTCCGTACAAGAACTGTTCCAACAAAGCGTCATTTATTTCTGGACCGTATTCACATTCCTTGGCTAATTTTCGCAGTGCAAGATCGTAATCCACGTATTTCTCTTGTGGTGACTGCATTCTATTTCTCAGCCAAAGGTGTGCTATCCATTTAGACTGCTTCGGTAGAAAGTATTCATTTAATTTTTGTATAAATTTTTTATATGTAAAATCTTTGGGATGCTTCGGGTCGGTAATCCTGTTTGCTAATTGGATTATGTCTTTTCCTGCTAGATATAATAGTGTCGAAATCTTATATCTATCGTCCTCAATTTTATTTATGAACATGTAATATTCCGCTTGTTCAATATAGCTCTTCCACGAGTCAACATCATTTACGTCGAACTCACGCATTATAGTGTTTATGGCCGCCATGTTGTTATTTTTTACGTAACGTTTATTACGAGTGCCTCACTTTAATATTGGGTTTCTAATCCTGTAAGCTGCGCCACTCTGCTATGTCTTAGGTTTCAATTAAGTTGAATCAGTAAGATAGCAATAAATTAAAATAACTCATTTAATATTTCTATATATATTTTAATTACTAGTTTCTACCACATGAACATACAATTATAATAATAATATATACACACAAGATTTCACTCAGTTTATTTACATTAAACATAATATTGTTTTATTTTACCAGTCCTTATTTTATACATTTCTACAGTAGCCATTTTACCTACTGTTTTCTTTACTACGGATTTCATTTATCCTGAAGGCTGTGTACTGATAACATCCTGGGAACTGAGAGTGATAAATCTCTGCCACCAGTTTTATACTATATCCCTTTATTGGGCATATATTCTGGAAATCATAATTTACGGCAGCGCTCTCTATTTTTGTGTGGAGAAGAATTCACGTTATGCGGTAAGTGCAAACCAACATATATTACATATATATATATAGCAGCAATATAAGAGATGTTGAATTCAATCTCCCTCATAGTTTATGTAAACAATAAGCTTGATAAACAATATTGGTAAAGCTACATCTAAAGATCGTTTTATGCATGCTATGAGAAAATTTCGAAATTTATAACTTGTTTTGTTTATCATAAATGTACCCTTGAAGGTTTTTGCAATGATATATTTTGCATATGGTTTTACTATATTGTGAATCTGAACTGATATCAGACTATATAACTGTCTAGTTTGTTTAACTGGATTTAAAGATATTTACATATTTTAAAAATTTATGCTTTCAAACTGATAAAAACGTGTTTGATTGAAGAGTTATTGTTTAAATCTAGTTTGTAGTTTTCCTACCTTTTACTGAGGTGAGCCAATTAACCTGAAACCATGGTTTAAATTTCAGAAGCAACAAAAGACATATTAAATTCTATCTCTCTCAGCATATAAGTAAACAAAAGCTTGTTAGGATCTATTGATAAAACTCCATCTGATCATCATAAAATGCATGCTATGAGCAAGTTACAAAATTTATAACTTGTTTTGTGTTTCATAAATGTAGCCTTGAAGGATTTTGCAATGATATATATTGCATAGGCTTTTACAGTATGGCAAAACTGAGCTGATATCGGACCCATATAGCTGTCTGGTTTGTTTAGCTGTATTTGAATATATTTTTGTATTTGAAAAGTTCATGTTTTCAAACTGATAGAAACGTGTTTTGAAATGCTGATTGGAGAGTTAGTATTTAGATTTAGTGCATCAACTAGCTTGAAATCATGGTCTAAAGGTTGAACACAATAAAAGAGATACTCAGTCTATCTCTCTTAGCATTTATGTGCACAAAAGTTTGTTGGGAGCTAATGGTAAAGCTTCATGTAGTGATCATAAAATACAAACTATGAGCAAGTTAGGAAGTTCAAACCTTGTTTTTATTTATCATAACTTTACACTTAATATTTTTTGCCATAATATATAGTGCAGAAGCTTTTACTATGTGATGAAACTAAACTATATCAGACACATATAGCTACCTAGCTTGTTTAGCTGGATTTGAAGATATTTATGTATCTGAAAAATGTATGATTTCAAACTGACATAAACGTGTGTGATTGAAGAGTTCGTATTTTAATCTAGTTTGTATACTTTTTACCTTTTACTGAGATGAGACAACTAGCTCAATACCATGGTCTAAAGGTTGGAGGCAATGAAAAAGTTATTGGATTCTATGTCTGTCATTGTTTATGTAAACAATAAGCTTGTTAAAAGCTTTCAGTAAAACTCCATCTAATGATCACAAATTGCAAGCAATGAGCAAGTTATGAAATTTATAACTTGGATTGTTTATCATAAATGTACCCTTGAAGGTTTTTGTTTGACTGGATTTGAAGATATTTACATATCTGAAAAATTCATGTTTTCAAACTGATAGAAATAAGTTACATAAATGCTGATTGTAAAATTAGTAATTATATCTAGTTTTTAGTTATGGAACTGTTTACTGAGAGTAGACAACTAGCACAAAACCATGGCCTAAATTTGGAAACAACAAAAGTGATATTGAATTTATCTCTCTCAGCTTATTATGTAAACAAAATGTTAGAAGCTATTGGTAAAGCTTCATCAATTGATCTTAAAATGCAAGTAATGAGCAAGTTATGAAATTTATAACTATTTTGTCTATCCTAAATGTGCTCTTGAAAGATTTTTGCAATTATATACATTGCAGAGGCTTTTACTATATAGTGAAACTGAACTGATATCAGACCCATATAGCTGTCTGATTTTTTTAGCTGGATTTGAAGATATTTAAATAACTGAAAAAATTAATGCCTTCAAAATGATAGAAACTTGTTTCATAAATGCTCATTGTACTGTTAGTATTTAATCTAGTTTCTTGTCTTTTTAAACTGTACTGAGGTGAGCCGACTATCTCAAATCCATGGTCTAAAAGTTGGAGACCATAAAAGAGATAGTGAATTATATTTCTCTGCAGCGTTTATGTAAACAAAAGCTTGTTAAAAGCTATTCATAAAGTCCCATCTAGTGATCATAAAATGCAAGCTATTAGGAAGTTATAAAATTTATAACTTTTTTTGTTTATCATAAATGTGCTTTTGATGGATTTTTGCAATGATATATATTGCAATGGCTTTTATTATATGGTGAATCTGAACTGATGTCAGACCAACATAGCTGTCTGATTTGTTTAGCTGAATTTGAAGATATTTATGTTGCTACAAAATTCATGGTTTCAAACAGATTAAAACATGTTTGATTGAAGAATTAGTATTTAAATCTAGTTTGTAGACTTCCTACCTTTTACTGAATTGTGACAAATAGATTGAAACCATGGTCTAAAGATTGGAGGCAATGTAAAAGATTTTGAATTCAATCTCCCTCATGGTTTATGTAAACAATGAGCTTGTTAAACACGATTGGTGAAGTCCAACTAAAGATCATAAAATGCATGCTATGAGCAAATTTCGAAATGTATAACATGTTCTTTTTATCATAAATGCATGTTTGAAGGTTTTTGCACTAATATATATTGCAGAGACTTTTACTATTTGAAGATATATACATATCTGAAAAATTCATCTGAAACTGAGAGAAACATGTATCATAAATGCTGATTTTCAGTTAGTATTTAGATATAGGTTTTAGTCTTCTTACCTATTACTGAGGTAGTCCAACTAGCCTGAAACCATGGTCTAAAAGTTGGAAACAACAAAAGAAATTTTGAATTCTATCTCTCTCAGCTTTTATGTAAACAAAAGCTTTTTAGGAGCTATTGATAAAGCTCCATCTAATGATCATAAAATGAATGCTAGCAGCAAGTTATAAAATTTATAAGTTGTTTTGCTTATTATAAATGTCCTTTTGAAGGTTTTTGCAATGATATATATTGCAGAGGCTTTTACTATATGGTGAAACTGGACTGATACCAGACCCATATAACTGTCTGGTTTCATTAACTGTATTTGAAGATATTTAAGTATCTAAAAATGTATGCTTTCAAAATGATAGAAATGTGTTTCATAAATGTTGATTGTATAGTTAATATTTAGATCTACTTTCTAGTCTTTCTACCCTTTACTGAAGTGAGCCAACTAGCTCAAAACCATGGTTTAAAGTTTGGAGATGATGAATGAAGTTTTTAATTGTATCTCTTTTGTGTTTATGTAAACAAAAGCTTGTTAAGAGCTATTGGTAAAGGTTCAACTAGTGAACAAAAAATACAAACTATGAGCAAGTTCTGAAATTTATAAATTGTTTTGTTTATCATAAATGCACCCTTGATGGTTTTTGCAATGATATAACGCTTAGGCTTTTACTATATTGTGAAACTGAACTGATATCAGAAAAATATGCTGTGTAATTTGTTTAGTCGGATTTGTAGATCACTACATATCTAAAAAATTCTTGCTTTCAAACTGATAGAAATGTGTTTTATAAGTGCTGATTGTAGAGTTAGTAATTAGATCTAGTTTATAGTTATGTAAACCTTTACTGAGGTGAGCCAAATAGCTCGAAGCCATGGTCTTAAGGCTGGAGACAATGAAAGGGATATTGAATTCTATTTCTCTCAGTGTTTATGTATACAAAAGCTTGTTAGTTGCTATTTGTAATGGTCCATCTAGTGATCATAAAATGCAAGCTATGTTCAAGTTACAAAATTTATAACTTGTTTTTTTAAATCATAAATGTACCCTTGAAGGTTTTTCCAATGTTATAAATTGCAGAGGCTTTTACTATATGGTGAAACTGAGCTGATATCAGACCAATATATTTGTCTGTTTTGTTTAGTTATATTTGAAGATATTTACATATCCGTAAAATGTATGCTTTCAAAGTGATATAAATGTGATTGACTGTAAAGTTAGTATTTAAATCTAGCTTCTAGCCTTCCTACCCTTTACTGAAAAAAGCCAACTAGCCTAAAAACATGGTCTAATGGTTGGAAACAACAAAAGAGATATATTGAATTCAATCCCTCTCTCAGCATCTACGTAAACAAAAATTTGTTAAGAGCTATTGGAAAAGCTCCATCTAGGGATCATAAAATGCAAGCTATGAACAAGTTATGAAATTTATAACTTGTTTATCAAAATGTACTTTTGAAGATTTTCTAATGATATATATTGTAGAAAATTTTACTATATGGTGACACTGAACTGATATCAGAACCTTTAAGCCATCTTGTTTGTTTAGCTGGATTTGATGATATATAAGTATCTGAAAAATTCATGCTTTCAAACTGATAGAAATGTGTTTCGCAAATTCTGATTGTAAAGTTAGTATTTAGATCTAATTTCTAGTCTTTCTATCCTTTACTGAGATGAGCCAACTAGCTCGAAACCATGGTCTAAAGTGTGGAAGCAACAAAAGAGAAATTGAATTCTATCTTTCTCAGCATTTATGTAAACAAAAGCATTTTAGAATCTATTGATAAAACTCTGTCTAATGGTCATAAAATGCATGCTATGAGTAAGTTACGAAATTTATAACTTGTTTTGTTTATCATAAATGTATCCTTGAATGTTTTTGAAATGATATATATTGCAGAGGCCTTTACTATAAGATGAAACTGAACAGATATCAGATCCATAGAGCTGTCAAATTTGTTTAGCTAGATTTGAAGATATTTACGTATCTAAAAAATTCATGCTTTCCAACTGATAGAAATGTGTTTCATAAATGCTGATTGTAGAGTTAAAATTTCGATCCATTTTTAAGTCTTTTTATCTTTTACTGAGGTGAGCCAATTAGCTTGAATCCCCTGTCTAAATGTTGGAGACAATGAAAAAGTTATTGAATTCTATCTCTCTCAGCATTTACGTAACAATTGCTAGTTAAGAGCTATTGGTAAAGGTCCATCTAGTGATCATTAAATGCAAGCTATGAGCAAGTTATGAAATTTATAATTTGTTTTGTTTATCGTAAAATGTATCCTTGTAGGTTTTTGCAATGATATATATTGCAGAGGCATTTACTATATTGTGAAACTGAAGTGATATCACACCCATATACCTTTCTGATGTGTTTAGCAGTATTTGAAATATGTATGTATCTGAAAATTGCATACATTCAAACTGAAAGAAACTTGTTTCATAAATGCTGAGGGTAGAGTTAATATTTAAATCTAGTTTCTAGTCTTCCTTACCTTTATTGAGTTGAGTCAAATAACTTAAATCCCTGGTCTATAAGTTGGAGACAATAAAAGTGATAGTGAATTCTATCTATCTCAATGTTTATGTAAATAGAAGTTGTTAGGAGCTATTCATAAAGCTCCATCCAGTGATCATAAAATGCAAGCTATTAGCAAGTTATAAAATTTATTACTTTTTCATAAATGTACTCTGGAAGGTTGTTGCAATGATATATATTGCAGAGGCTTGTACTATATGGTGAAACTAAACTGATATCAGACAAATATAGCTGTCTGGTTTGTTTAGCTAGATTTGATATATTTACATATCTGAAAAATGTACACTTTCAAACCGATATAAGCATGTTTGATTGTAGAGATAGTATTTAAATCTAGTTTCTAGTCATCCTACTTTTTACTTAGTTGAGCCAACTAGCCTGAAAACATGGTCTAATGTTTGGAAACAACAAAAGAGATATTGAATTCTTGCCCTCTCCCAGCATTTATGTAAACAAAGGTTTGTTAGGTGCTTTTGGTAAAGCTCTATCTAGGGGTCATACAATGCAAGCTATTGGCGAGTTATGAAATTTACATCTTGTTTTGTTCATTAAAAATGTACCCCTGAAGGTTTTCCAATAAGATATATTGCCGAGGCATTTACTATATGGTGAAACTGAACTGATATCAGACCAATATAGCTGTTTGGTTAGTTTAGATGCATTTGAAAATATTTAAGTATCTGAAAAAATTTATACTTTAAAAATGGTAGAAAGTTGATTCATAAATGCAGTTTGTAGATCTAGTTTCTAGTCTTTCTTTCCTTTAGTAAGGTGAGCCAACTAGCTCAAGTCCTTTGTCTAAAGATTGGAGACAGTGAAAATGATAGTGAATACTATCTCTCATAGCATTTATGTAAACAAAAGCTTTTTAGGATCTATTTGTAAAGAACCATTTAGTGATCGTAAAATGCAAGATAATAGCATGTTACATATATTATAACTTGTTTGGTTTACCTTAAATGCACTATTGATGGTTTTTGCAATTATATATATTGCAGAGGCTTTGACTCTATGATGAAACTAAACTGATAACAGACTCATACGGCTGTCTCAGTTTGTTTAGCTGGATTTGAAAATATTTATGTATCTGAAAAATTTATGCTTTCAAAGTGATGGAAATGTGCTTTGTAAATGCTGATTGTAGAGTTAGTAATTAGATCTAGTTTTTAGTTATGTTAACCTTCACTGAGGTGAGCCAACTAGCTTGAAGCCATGGTCTTAAGGTTGGAAACAATGAAGGAAATATTGAATTCTATCTCTCTCAGCATTTATGTAAACAAAAGTTTGTTATGAGCTATTCTTAAAGCTCAATCTAGAGATCATAAAATGCAAGCTATGTCTGATTTATGAAATTTATAACTTGTGTTGTTTATCATAAATGTTCCCTTAAAGGTTTTTCCAATGCTATATATATTGCAGAGGGTTTTACTATATGGTGAAACTGAACTGATATCAGACCAATATAGCTGTCTGGTTTGTTTAGCTGGATTTAAAGATATTTACGTATCTGATAAATTAATGCTTTCAAACTGATATAAATGTGTTTGATTGTAGAGTAATTATTTTAATCTAGTTTCTATTCTTCCTACGTTTTAATTAGGTGAGTGAAATAGCCTGAAAACATGGTCTAATGTTTGGAAACAACAAAAGATATTGAATTCAATCCATATCTCAGCATTTATGTAAAGAAAAGTTTGTTGTGAGCTATTGGTAATGCTCCATCTAGGGATAATAAATTGCAAGCTATAAGCAAGTTATGAAATTTATAAGTTGTTTTGTTTATTAAAAATGTACCCTTGAAGCTTTTCCAATGATATATATTGCAGCGACATTTACTATATGATGACACTGAACTGTTATCAGACCCATAGAGCTGTCTGGTTTGTTTAGCTGGATTTGAAGCTATTTACATGTTTGAAAAATTCATGCCTTCAAACTGATAAAAAGGTGTTTCATAAATGCTGATTGTACAATTAGTATTTAGAACTAGTTTGTAGTTTTCCTACCATTTACTGAGGTGAGTCAACTAGCCTGAATTCATGGGCTCAATGTTGGAGATGTCAAAAGAGATATTGAACTCTATCTTTCTCTGTGCTTGTGTAAACAAAAGCTTGTTAAAAGTTATTGATAAAGCTACATCTAGTGATCATAATACACAAGCAATGAGCAAGTTACAAAATTTATAAATTGTTTTGTTTATCATAAATGTACCCTTGTATGTTTTTGCAATGATATATATTTTCAGAGGTTTTACTATATGGTGAAACTTTAAGTGATAACACATCCATTAGCTGTATGGTGTGTTTAGCTGTATTTTAAGATATTTATGTATCTGAAAATTTCATGCATTCCAACTGATATAAATATGTTTCATAAATGCTGATTGTACAATTAATATTTAAAACTAGTTTGTAATCTTCATACCATTTACTGAGGTGAGACAACTAGCCTGAATTCATGATCTAAATGTTGGAGACATCAACACAGATATTGAAATCTGTCTTTCTCTGTGTTTATGTAAACAAAAGCTTGTTAAAGTTATTGGTAAAACTACATCTAGTGATCATAATATGCAAGCTATGAGCAAGTTACAAAATTTATAAATTGTTTTGTTTACCATAAATGTACCCTTGTATGTTTTTGCAATGATATATATTAGCAGAGGTTTTACTATATGGTGAAACTGTAAGTTATATCACATCCATTAGCTGTCTGGTGTGTTTAGCTGTATTTTAAGATATTTATGTATCTGAAAATTTCATGCATTTCAACCGATATAAATGTGTTTCATAAATGCTGATTGTAGAGTTAGTAGTTAGATCTAGTTTTTAGTCTTCCTACTCTTTACTGAGGTAAGCCAATTAGCTCGAAACCATGGTCTATAGGTTGGACACAATGAAAGGGTTATTGAATTCTATCTCTCTCAGTGTTTATGTAATCAAAAATTTGGTAGGAGATATTGCAAAAGCCTCATCTTGTGATCATGAAATGCAAGCTATGAGCAAGATATGAAATTAATAACTTGTTTTGTTTATCATAAATGTACCCTTGAAGTTTTTTGCAATGATATATATTGCAGTGGCTTTTATTATATGATGACAATGAAATAATAACAGACCAATATAGCTGTCTAGTTAGATTAGTTGGATTTGAAGATATTTACATATATGAAAAATTCATGCTTTCAAACTGATATAAATGTGCTTGATTGTAGAGGTATGATTTAAATCTAGGTTCAAGTCATTCTACCTTTTACTGAGGTGAGACAACTAGCTCAAAACAATGATCTAAAGGTTTGAGGCAACAAAAGAGATATTAAATTCTATCTCTCTCAGCATTTACCTAAACAGAAGCTTGTTAGGAGCTATTGGTGAAACATCATCTAGTGATCAAAAAATACAAATTATGAACAAGTTATGAAATTTATAACTTGTTTTATTTATCATAAATGTACCCTTGAAGGTTTTTGCAATGATATATACTGCAGTGGCTCTTACTATATGGTGAAACAACTTATATCAGACCCAAATAGATGTATTTGAAAATATTTAATTATCTGAAAAATTCGTACTTTTAAACTGATAGAAACGTGTTTCATAAATGCTCATTGTAAAGATAGTATTTATATCTAGTTTTTTGTAATCCTACCCTATACAGAGGTGAGCCAACTAGCTTAAAACCATGGTCTAAAGATTGGACACAATGAAGGAGATTCATTCGTTCTCTCTCAGCATTTATATAAATAAATGCTTGCTATGGAGCCATTGGTAAAGCTTCATCTAGTGATCATAAAATACAAACTATGTGCAAGTTATTTAATTTATAACTTGTTTTGTTTATCATAAATGTAGCCGTGGAATTTTTTGCAATGATGTATATTGCAGAGACTTTTATTATATGGTGAAACTGAACTGATATCCGAACGAAATAGCTGTCTTGTTTGTTTAGCTGGATTTGAAGATATTTACATATCTAAAAAAGTCAGGATTTCAAACTGATATAAAAGTGTTTGATTGTAATGTTAGTTTTTAAATCTTAGTTTCTAGTGTTTTTACCTTTTACCAAGGTGAGAAAACTAGCTTGAAACAATGGTATAAAGATTGGAAGCAGCAAAAGAGATATTGAATTCTATCTCTGTCAGCATTTATGTAAACAAATCTTGTTAAGAGCTGTTGTAAAGTTCCATCTAATGATCATAAAATGCAAGCTTTGAGCAAGTTATGAAATGTATAACTTTGTTTTGTTTATCATAAATGTACCCTTGAACATTTTTCCAATAATATATATTGCAGTGGCTATTACTATATGGTGAAACTGAACTGATATCAGACCAATATAGCTGTATTTGATGATATTTATTTATCTGAAAATTTTATTCTTATAAACTGATAGAAACATGTTTCATATATCCTCATTGGAAAGTTAGTGTTTAGATTTAGTTTATAGTCTTCATACCCTTTACAGAGGAAAGCCAACTAGCTTGAAACCACAGTCTAATAATTGGATACAATGAAAAAGATATTCATTCCATCTCTCTCAGCATTTATGTAAACAAAGCTTGTTAAGAGCTATTGGTAAAGCTTCATCTAGTGATCATTAAATAAAACTATGAGCAAGTTATTCAATTTATAACTTGTTTTGTGTATCATAAATATACCTTGATGGTTTTTGCAATGATATATATTGCAGAGCCTTTTACTATATGGTGAAACTGAAGTGATATCACACACTTATAGGTGTCAGACTTGGATATCTATATTTGAAGATAGTTATGTATCTGAAAATTTTATGCATTCAAACTGATAGAACTGTGTTTCATAAAGGCTGATATTAGAGTTAGTAATGTGATCTAGTTTTTAGTTGTGTTACCCTATACTGAGGTGAGCCAACTAGCACAAAACCATAGTCTTAAGGTTGGATACAATGAAAGAGATATTGAATTCAATGTCTCTCTGCATTTACATAAAGAAAACCTTTTTAGGAACTGTTTGTAAAGCTTCATCTAGTAATCATAAAATGCAAGCTATGTGCAAGTTACGAACTTTAATTACTCGTTTTGTTTATCATAAATGTACTTTTGAAGGTTTTTGCAATGATATATATTGCAGAGGCTTTTACTACATGGTAAAACTGAACTGATATCAAACTTAAATACCTGTCTGGTTTGTTTAGCTGAATTTGATAATATTTATGTATTTGAAATTTCATGCTTTCAAAGTGATAAAAATGTATTTCATAATTTATGATTTTAGAGTTAGTAATTAGTTCTAGTTTCTAGTTATCTTACTTTTTACTGAGGTAAGCCAACTAGCTCGAAACCATGGACTAATGGTTGGAGGCAACAATTGAGATATTGAATTCTATCTCTCTCAGCATTTATGTAAACAAAATCTTGTTAAGAGCTATTGGTAAAGCTTCATCTAGTGATCATAAAATACAAACTATGAGTAAGTTATTCAATTTATAACTTGTTTTGTTTATCATAAATGTACCCTTGAAGATTTTTGTAATGATATATATTGCAGAGGCTTTTACTATATGGTGAAACTGAACTGTTGTTAGTCACATATATCTGTCTAGTTTGTTTAACTGGATTTGAAGATATTTCATATCTAATAAATTCACACTTGCAAGCTGATAGAAACTTTTTCACAAATGCTGAGTTTTGGTGTCATTGTTTAATTATAATTTCTAGTCCCTACCCTTGACTGATGATAGCCAATGATCTTGAAATCCTTTGATCGGAAGGTGGAGACAATAAGAAATATATTGAATTATGTCTCGCTCAGCATTTGTGTATACAAGATTGTATAGAGATATTGGTAAAGCTCCATCCAGTGATCAGAAATTGCAAGCTATAAGCAATTTAATGACATTTATAACTTGTTTTGTTTATCATAAATGTACCCTTGAATGTTTTTGCAAACATATCTATTGCAGAGGCTTTTTCTATATGGTGAAACTGGACTGTTTTCAGTGCCATATAACTGTCTAGTTTGTTTAACTGTATTTGAAGTTATATACATATCTGAAATATTCATGCTTGCAAGCTGATAGAAACTTTTTCATGAATACTGAGTTTTAGAGACAGTGTTTAGATCTAGTTTCTAGTCTTTAACTTGCACTGATGTTAGCCAATTAGATTGAAATTAGCTGATCTGAAGGTGGAGACAAAGAAAAGATATTGAATTCTGTTTTTCTCAGCATTTATGTAAACAAAACTTGTACAATATATTGGTAATGCTCTATCTAGTGATCATAAAATGCAAGCTATAAGCAAGTTAACAAAATTCATAACTTGTTTTGTTTATCATAAATGTACTTTTGAAGATTTTTGCAATGATATGTATTGCAGAGGCTTTTACTATATGGTGAAACTGAACTGTTTTCAGTCCCATATAACTGTCTACTTTGTTTAACTGGATTTGAAGATATATACTTATCTGAAAAATTCATGCTTGCAAGCTGATAGAAACTTTTTCATAAATGCTTAGTTTTAAAGCCAGTGTTTATATTTAGTTTCTAGTCCCTACCCTTCACTGATGATATCCAATTAGCTTGAAATCAGCTGGTCTGAATGTAGAGACAATGAAAGAGATATTGAATTTTTTTTTCTCAGCAATTATGTATACAAAGCTTGTGATGTGATGTACTGTGGCTTCTCCTTAAATGAAGTCAATAATATCTCAACAATTATGCCCAGATAAACCTGTTAGCCACTTAATTTTCTATTCCCCACTCTACATTTTTTTATATGCTGCTTGATCCCATTTCCACAACATAATATTCATCAACTATATGGCCTTTGTTCCTAAATTCCCTTTATCTTTACCCAAACCAGTGTAAAAAAGAATAAATCACTTTTTTCATATTTATTTTTCCATAACTTTATTATATTTAGCCTTTATGTTTTCACATTTACATTCAATTACAAATGTTTACTATTTTCTATTTCTTTTTTACATAATTACAAAATAAATCACCCATATTTTTCCATTGACATGTAGATTCTCTTGTAGCTAAGTATTCCATTCCAGCCTTAAATAATAAACTTCTTTCCTTACTAATATCGTATATTGTCTCACACCTAATATTCTGTTTTTTTCTATATATATTTAAAACTTTTTTACTCCTCATACTATTTCTCCAACTCTCTAATTTCCTATTCTTTATTAATAAACCTATTATTTTATCAAATTTCTTACTACTATAACACTCAACAATCCTCTTAACACAATTGTCCCATCTTTTGTACAATTATATTGATATAAATTCTTTATCCAAATCTTTTGCATACCACATTAACTTTCTCTCCCATCTTGTTACCTGCCATTTACTCATAAACCAATTAAATACTATTTTGGTTATCCTTTTATTATCCATAAAGTGAAATCTACCAAACAATTTTATTTTACTTTTTGCATCTCTCATATGAAAACTTGACCATCCCATTTCTTCTTGAATTGCCTCCCTTGCTGTCCATACATCTGCATCCAATGCATGTCTTCCTACTTTCATTTGAACTTTCTAAGTAATTTATTACCTTTTTACTAATCTATAATGCATCATTACCATATGTTACCCCTGATACTGCAACTCCTTTCCATATAATTCTAGCTTCATCATATTTATTATATGAAAACACTGTTAGTTTCTTTATCAATCCCTTTCTTTTCTTGCTTCATTTATTAATTTTTTCCCCCATTCATCCAAATATTTTTTTCTGATTACTTAAAATAATTCCCAAATAACTATATCTATTCACAACACTTAACTTAATATCTCCCAATAAAAATTCTACATCTTTTTCCCCAGTAGTAAACATCATTATATTTCAATTTTCTTCACTAAATTTAATACCCATCTCATTACCAACCCCTACACATGTCTTCAGCATAATTTCCATATCTTCTCTTCTTTCTGCACATAAAAATATATTATCTGCAAAAAAAGACCTGACAAAATATATACTCCCTTACTTCCTATTAACGGTATTTCTATCCCTCTTCCTAATCTTTCTATTGCTCATTCCATTTCACTCAAATACAACACAAACAAAATAGGTGACATAGGGCATCCTTGCCTTAGTTCCACCCCATTTTTAACTTTAACAGATTCTATATTCCCTATTTGATATATATAATAATCATTTTCATATAATTTTTTAATAATATCTATTAAAGCTTCATCCATTCCCAAATTAGTTAAACTTATCCATAATTTATTTCTATTTACTCTATTATACGCCTTCTCTATATCTATAAACTCATATATAACTGTCAAATGAATTCCGACGCCTATCTGTAAGTTATGTAACTACAAATAAACTATCTCCTATTGAAACAGATGATCTGATGCTCAGATCCTGCTTCACAGCCCACATCCAATCTCCTACCACGTAACCGTATTCAAACTCGTCCTTACGAACGTATACACATAACTAATAATATATTTCTTTACTCAATAGCATAAAATAATGTAAACGTATGTGTTTCAATTTAATATTTAATGTAATAATAATATTCTCATGTGTATGCAGGCGTAAATAATAAATATATATGTATATTTTAGCATAGGAGATTGTGATTGAATTAATAGTATATTATATATATATAAGGTATTAAATATGATACTTATTATATTTTTCATATATAAGTTTGTAGCCAGAAATGGTGCAATCTTGTTAGTAAGTCTCTCGAAAAACAATAATCCAGAAGACCCTTTAGATTAAAAGAGAAGATTACAAATTAGTAAAAATAGAATAAACGCATTAGTGGAAATTGTCCACACTAGCTTGTTTTAAAATCACAAGATATATTTTAAAACAATCGTTCGAGAAACTGATAACAAACTTGCATTGTTTCAAACATCTTACTAGATAAGAGTACCTGGCCAAACAATTCTAAATGAAATCTGTGTTTAAACCACCTCAATTCCAGCATTAGTTGACTAGTTACAGCTTCAAAATCAAAAGTATAAATACTGCTGGATTTGAATCCACAAAGAGGAGGAGATCATTAAATAGCCATGCTGCTAAACATAATCCATGCCCGATGTAATTTTCATGCAATGTGTTGTGAGTAGTAAATTTCGCCTTGTCCCTCTGTTCTAATATGCTGATCTCATGAATGAAGCTTCCATAGTCCATGCTACTGAACTATATATATGTTTTTCCAATGAAATGAAGTGCTATCTCAATTCATCCCGCTACCCTAGATCTAGTGACAAAACCGATGGACTGATTCCTAATGAAATGCTTTTCTCAATAATAAAGGTAAAGAACTCTGACCGCTTATAATTTCTAAAATCCTGCCTTCTCTGTAACGTGTATATTTTAAACTATATCTTTTAAATGTCTTCATATATATATATATATATATATATATATATATATGAATATATAGAGTTATATATATATATATATATATATATATATATATATATATATAACTCTATATAACTAATTTATGCTAAGCCTCTTATATAAAATGTTTTTTCTTTCCTTTTATTTAAAAGCAGCCAATAATTTTCATTAATATTTTTATGTATTTATATTTTAAAGTTAATGCCAATAACATTCTAAAATCACCAGCATTTTGTTTTCCCCACCCATCATTTACTGGGTAAATAACTTATAATTGATAAAAACAAGTCTTATTCAGCTTGCCCAGATGCTCATGGTTTTAGATAAATAAATTAATTACATTTTTCATGTTTACTGTTGAAAAACAGATTTGACATCTGTTTTCCCATTCTCCTTCCTAAATAATGTGCTATCTTTTATTTTCAACTATATCATATATGTAAATTTCATCTTAGCTATTACGAACACCCATTTATTTTGTAATCAATTAATGTATTTTTACAAGGGTATAAATCAACCAAAATTGAGATTTAATGTGTAAAAAGTAATGAATAATATTAAGTAATATAATGTAAGGGGGAGGGAGACCTTAACCTTTTTATTCTATATTTATATGTATAATTATTATCCCTGTTTGCTTAAAGTGAAGCCATGTCATTACGCTGAATAGTTAATCATTCATGGGAGATAAATACGACTCAATAATCTTTAGTTTCAGAAAGATATTTATGTTTTATTAAAAAGTGTTTAGTGCATAAAGGCCATTCTATTTTATATATATTCGTGCTTCTCTATTACATGGAGGCAACCGCAAAGTCAGACCCCATCGTCATCTCAATGTCCTTAAACCAGGCTGTAAAACTTTCCTGAAGACATCTTTGGTTCGTGCATGCTTTATACAGGGATCGCTCTAGAAAAACCAGCCCGATACTGACATAGCCGACCACTCCTCGTCATCCACGATTCACCTGTACCTCATTCCAAAGAATCTGGACTCTTTTCGTTTGTAAAACCGACCCTGCCAAAGTTTGCAGAGGAAATCAGTCACTTTTTAGAATTCGTGAAGCACACTCCAGGATCCATAAAAGGACTGACCCAATAAGCCACCAGGCACACACCGCTTTTTCTTATCATTCGCCCAGAAATATTCATAAGCCGTAATGAAATGATTTAATTAAACAAACATATTTCCATTAGTTTAATATAAGTATTAATATGATAAATTTATTATTGTTTGTATAAATTGTTCATTACTCATCCCGTGCATTAATTATCTAAAATTCCAAGTTAACCATCATATTCAATGTAATCAAATATTATCTATGTGAAATTTATTGTTTAAAGTAATCAAATGCTCTTTTTGTTCCTGGGGGTGTGATAGCGTTCTGATTATATATTTTAATAGCGTTAATTTATTCAAACACATACATATATTATTGGCATAGCCACAATTCTAATGTTATTGTATAAAATGATTCAAATAAATATCTATGATAATCCTGAGGCTCACGTCGGCTAAATGACCTGACCTAATTATTATTAATAAATCTTAAATATATATACATCAAACTCGAATCAGTGCTTTTTTTAGTTAAGATACATATTAAGTTATTTCTTAAGCTTAAATATGACTAGATGATCTCCGCTCCACACATAATTAATATGTTATTAAGTTATTCTATCATGAGTTAGCCTTGAGTCTTTTTGTGTCTCCAATAATCGATGCCAGCGGAAGAGAAGTGGATTAATCGATGTCATTGGGATTGTTGCTCATAATGTTATAGATCTGGGGAATAGGCAAATAGGGCAGAATTCATGAGTGTTCCTGACCTGTGTATCTTACGCACGATTGGATTCAAGGTACTTTTGCCTAGATGCTAGATCTTGTTATGTGAACATACAAATCTGACCGGCACACTATATGCCTATCTAATCTAAAACCTTTTTGCCTTTCTCCCACTATATTATTCCCTTCAATCAATTTTACAACCCTTCTAACCACCATATACGAAAAAACATTATATAAAACTCATGTTACCACTATCGTTCTATAATTACTAAACTTTCTATGATCCTTACCTTTTCCTTTAAATAATAATCTTACTCTTGTATTACTCCAACTACTTAGAAAAACTCTATTTTGTGCCATTTTATTAAAACAAGGTAATAACTTTACTTTTTCCATATATCCTAAATTCATTACCATCTCTGATGTCATCCATATAAGCTTTTTGCCTTTTCACTTTTCAATTTCTTCTCTACTTCATTCAATTTATTTTCTGAAAACATAATATTTCTATTACTATATGTTTTCATGTTTTCTATCACTTTATCATTCACATCTAACTCCTTTTCTATATTCATTACATATCTATTTAAAATTATCTTTAAATCTTCTCTAGAGCTACACTCTATTTCCTCATTATCTAGTAATACTATTTTTCTCTCCCCTACATTCTTCCTTTTAATATAATTTCAAAATTTTTATTCCATCTCTTCCACTTTTATTAATATCCTCCAGCAATTTACTATTCAATTTCATTCTCTCTCTATAATTATCTATTTTAGCCAACTTCTTCTTTTCTAAATATTTTTCCCATTTAGCATTAATATCTTTTTCACTTTCTTTATTCTTAATAGCACACTTATATTCTCTACATGCTTCTTTTCTTTCTTTTACACTTTTACTAATTCTAATTTTTTATTACTTTTATTTTTCTGCATATTCTCTCCTAAAACCCTATTTGCCACATTTTCTACTTTTTTACACCAGTCTTTATACTCATCACCCACCCACTCTTCTATGATTTCTTCAACTTGTATTTTTTAATCTTCCAACTTATTCTTATCATTCACTCTCCATCCACATCTTTCGCTATTATTTCTACTTTTATTTTTATTATCCAATCCATTACTATCCATTTCAATTACAATGAAATTATGATCACTAGTACATACTTTTTCTTCATTATCAAACACCTTAATTTTTCGTATTTTATTTATTTCCTCTTTCTCTACCAATACATGATCTATTGTATGAAATATATTATTTTTAGACCGTGTCTATTGTCTCTCATAAATATTTAATATATGTCCAATACTCAAATTTACTTTCTGACAAAATTCCTTCAAAAGCTGTCCATTTTTAATATCAACATCATCAATTTTTTTCAATATGTCCATTCATATTCCCTATAACCATTACACTATTCCCATTTTCTTTAAAACTTTGTATATCTTTAACTAGACATTCATATATCTTACTATTCCATTCCATTATAATTTGACTATATCCAGTAGCTATATAAACTATAGCCATCGTCCATTCTTGACTACCCAATTTTATTTCAAACCATAAATTTTCTTGACATTAAACAATATTTAAATATTTTTTTGACATAACACCTATACCATAACCCCTTTTTTCTTTTCTATTTATACCCAGCCATACCAACTGTTTCAAAATAAGTTCTTCTCTTAAATGTGTTTTCACTACTGCTAATACCTCAAGCTCTTCATTTTCAATTGTTTTATTTAATTCTATCCACTTTTCTGGTCTCCTAACACCTTGCATATTCAAAAACCCAATTTTAACAATTTCTTCTTTCCTAACTACTCTTTTCTAAATTTTTCTTCTCCATTACATTTATAAATAATTTTTTACTATTAATTTTACAAACCCATTGTTTCTCCATATCTATATTTATGTTTAAATCAAATTCCCTTTGCTTATTTCTTATATTCCATCCATTCTTTCTCTTTTTAATAATATTGCAATTTAAAATCCCACCCCCCTTTATAAGTTTCCCCCCAAAAAATTTTATAAATCAAACTCCCTAAAACTTTACTGCCTTGTTTTCCTAAATGCAATCAATCTTTACTATATAATTCTCTCTTTCCAATAAAACGAACCCACACATCCACAACCATAACATTGTTTATCTCACACAATTTTTTAAATCTCTCATTTATAGAACATGTCCTATCTAACAAATATCTCTTGTCAAATCTTGGTAATAATCAAATTACTCCTACTCTTCCTTTAATCATAGTCAAATTCTTAATCAAATCTACATAATCATCCATTATTCTCTCTGATGATTCTGATAAATTATTAGTCCCCACCATAACATACACATCTTTACTACCTTGCTTTTTTACGTTATCTTCTACATCCCTAATTCTAGCTCCAGGAAAATGTATTATTACATACCTACTCCTATTTTTCCTTGCAATTATATCCCCACATTCTGTAATTAGTGACTCTCCTATCATTACTGTTTCATCATCTACTTTTTCTACTCCATCCATAACATTTTTAATACCTTCTGATCCTCTTTATATATTTCTTTCTTATCATTCCTATTCAATAATTCTTTTATCTCCTCACATTTAATCTCTAATGATTTTAATTTTACTTCTACATCCTTCAGTTCTTTCTCTATCTTGTTTATTCTTTGATTAATCATCTCCATGATTCTGTTACTTTCTCCAGCCATAATCCCTAATACTCCACTAAATCCATACTCTAACCTATCTTCCTTAACTACATTTTGCTCCCTTTCCTCTGTCATTCGACTATATGTAGTTTGAAAACACTTTCTCACCTCTTTTATCACATTCACAGACTGACTATATAACCATAAACCTATTACATCCTCCTAGTTATATTAAAACATTTCAAGTGATAAACCTCATCACATATAGTACATTCTACCACAGCATACCTAATGTCTTTTTTCCTATTATATAAACATTGTGGAATACAAATGCAATCCATATTGTTTATTTTATGCATTTTTTGAACGTTATATTTTTTCTTAAAAGAAAATATTTTTTTAATAATAAATTAACTAAAAACTAATCAACAAAATAACTTTTTCATAAATGCTGAGTTTTAGAGTCAGTGTTTATATCTTGTTTCTAGTCCCTATCCTTCACTGATGATAGCCAACTAGCTTGAAATCAGCTGATTGAAAGAGATATTGATTTCTGTCTTTCTCAGTATTTATGTATAGAAAGGTTGTACAAAGATATTAGTAAAGCTCTAATCTAATAATCATATATATATATATATATATATATATATATATATATATATATATATATATATATATATATATATATATATATTGCCCTGTCAATATGGGGTACAACCCTAAGCAGATGTGCCATGTCTTTACATTAGGTCCTACTTGGCTTCTGCCTAGGTACTATTTAACAAACTTGCTACTTTGCCAAATATATTTCTTCAACTCTAATAATTGGATACAGACAATACTGTTATTTATCCAAATTAACTTTAACAAAACTAAACATTTCTAAGTAAAGTTATTATAACAAATGTGAGTCTTGTCTTATCCTACAAAGAGATCACATTCCTTTAACATTAAATAGATACAAATCATTTTTCAGTGACATAAAAATACCCATACACTCCTAGTCATTAAGTATCTACATACTCCCATGACTAAAAATAATATCCAAATGAATATAATAGCACATATATAAACACATATGTAGCTACAAAATTTTATTTAGGTTACTCAATAATGTAGACGATCATTCTATTGTACATAAACTTTTATTCTTATTATTTCAGATAATTATGATTGGCAATAATCATAAGAATAATTTTAAAATAAGAAGATCTCAGAATAATCATTGATTTTTATTAATTATTCATACTACCTACAGAATAGGAAGAGGGATTATACTGATCTCCATGAGTAGTGCATTAATTTAAATGTATATCTAAAATTGTACTATTAATTTTTTATATCATCTTTATACTTTCAAATCATTAGTGTCATCCAAAGTGTAATCAGATTTAAACACTTTCAACAACAAATTATTCGTAATTTAATTTCTTATAAATAAACATGCTTTAATAATTTGCAACATTATAAATAACATATGTGATCAAGCCAGCTAACAGTAAGTAAGAATCATTTTAAAGACGTGTGCTTAGTTAACTGTTATGTTGTTCTAAACTGGATTGCTTTTTCATTTAAATTTCAACCTGTTCTCTTTAAGGACATGTGATGTAGTGGCTATGATACCAGCAAAGCAATACAACCATTCAAATGTGAGTAAACTTTAAAAAAATAACTTTAATCACATTATTTGCAAAAACATTAAAATAAACATTCCAATTAACAAGTAGTTTCAAAAGAACAGTGGTAATAAAATTCTATACCTACATAATATATTAACATTATACTCAATGGACAAAACATTAATATTCTGGAAGTTTGTAATAAAATAAAATTAATACCCTCTTATGATTCAATACAGTTGTGATATTTCCTTTGTATATGTATATTTTTTATATATCCCATATCAAATTTTTTCATTAGATAAACATTTTTCTTTTTATCAGTTGAAGATCTTTTATTTTAAACATCAACAAAACAGTTGTAATAAAGTTCTATATCTACATAATATAATATTATTATAAATAATGTAAAAAATGATAAATATTCTGGATGTTTACAATAAACAAAATTAATACTGCTTCATATGATCCAATGCTGTTGTAATATTTACCATTAAAAAATATTGATTTGGTTTGTTAAATTGTATATGTAAACACACCCAGTCCCTCTATGTTATATATATATGATCAATAGCAAGTTACATGATTTATAACTTGTTTTTATTTTTCATATATATATATATATATGTGTGTGTGTGTGTGTCTGTATTTTTAAATGATATAATAATAATTCAAACAAATTTATTTAACACAGTATTTAAAATTAAATAATATATTCTTTACTGGAAGTACATTCAATTGTTTCACTGACAATCTTTATCAACCATTAATACAAATATACACAAAATAAAAACTTGAATTATCCATCATTCAATCCATTCAAATTTCCCACAATCTTGTTGTTTTTATAATAGGTGATTGTCTATTCATTAAACTCTCTCTATTCCAAGATATCATCATTGCCTCATTAATTTTTCGTTTTTCAATACATCTTTCAATTTAAATAAGTTTTACATCTCTATTATTAAATTTAAAACCATAATTACATCCTTTATTATGATCAAAAATAATTGATGGAGTATTCATATTTACTGAAGATACATTTTCTTTCTGTACACGTTTATACAATGTCTTATGATCATTATGTCATTTTTGTAATGTATATTTTGATTCTCCCATATATTTCATTCCACAACCACATACCAACATATATATAACAGAACTTAATTCACAGTTAGAAATCTTGGTTTTAGAATTATTTATCATAACATATTATGTGAATAGAAAAAACAAATCCTACACAAAACAGTATAATGTTTATTAATTAATTTAGCTTGTTGAATAGATATAAAAGGAATAAAAATCCATTTCTCATTTTTAATTCATTTAATATTTTTTTATTATTACTTTTATTTTTATTATATTTTGTAATTGTATTATAAATGATATTCCTTCCATAACACACATTCAACTTATCAGTAACATATACATTAATATTATACATTTTATCACTAATAAATTTACATAAAAAATCATGTCTAAACAAAAATGACTTCAAAGCAGATAATTTATGACACCTAGAAACTCTAGAATTATGTGGAATATAACCCCTAATTTCCACAGACTATAAAATCATATTATAATCAAACACATTATTATTTTTTTAATAAATGTATTTAAAAACTTTATAGAATTTTTCCCTCTTCATTTAACACCCATTTTATATTAATAATCATATTTAACTCACTAAATAAATTAACTATTATTTCATTATGTGCATATATAAATACAGCATCAACATATCTACACTATACTTTAATTGCATTATATTTTACCTGAAATAATATCTTAACCTCATAATTAGAAATAAAAAAGTTACCAATGTGTGATATCACCGGAAGAGCCATAGACCAACCATAATTCATTTTATAAAAGCAATCATCAAACTTAACATATATATGATCATTTACAAATATTAATATTTTAATAATAAAATTCTTAATGTTATTATCTATAGATTTTTAAATCAAAGTTCTTTCAATAATCTCTATTGATTCTATATGATTTATTGAACCATATATTTTGGATATGTCAAGTGTAAACATAACACCATTATTATCAATTTTCATATTTTAATCCTATCAATAAAATCAAATGATGAATAAATTGTATAATCTCCAAATTCAAGCACATCTTGCATTATGTTTTCGAATATATCTACAAGTATTATAATAAAACCACCTCCAAAATCTACTATTACTCTTATTGGATAACCATTTTTATTCAATTTTATAGTTGCAAAGATTCTTGAAAACACTGCAGATGATAGATATAAACTGTAATATGTCTTCACATCAAAAACGTTTTTAGCAGTCATTAAAACATCATTAATAAATTTCATTCTATATGTATCAATATTATTTAATTCACTTTTTTCAAAACACAGGTTCTTCATCTGATCCATAATTTTCATATTATATTCACTGTTTCATTAAGAACATCTATAACCCCTTGTCTTATTTCAAAGAAATTAATTTATTATTTTTTAAAAAGATTTAAAGTCATAAATTTGTTTTAAACAAACATTACCATTTTGTTGATCAAATGTTTTATTTTTATTTCATTAATTATTTTATTCTTATCATTTAAATCACAATTGATAACACCAAATGAATATTTAATCTCCACATTTAATTCAATACTAGAATCTTTTCAACCTCCACCAACATATTGTACCGGTATAAATCCACCACGCTTACTCATACACAGTACCCGAGTTCCAACCCAATCCACGTTTAAGAATAAATTCCCAAAATGCCAAATGAATTCAAACCCAAACCCCGGCATGACCAACCGATGATGACTTTACACCAGCACAGGGTTATCCCTTTTCTAGCTCAGCTTAGAACATGGACTAAATTCTTACAGTTAATGATATATAGGTTTGTTAGACTATAGATATTGGGACGGTCATTCATGTAACGTATATATTTAAGTTGCCAATACAGACAGAAAATGGCTACATAGACTTATAGAGTAATAAGGTGGAGGACACAACAATTTAGATTAAATAAAGTGTTTAATAAGCAAAATATAAAGCATATAAATATAGTGTTAAATAAGACAAATATAAAGCACATTAATATAGTGTGATATAATAACAATAGACAGCATATAATATAGAGTTATACAGTACGGTAAGACTTCATAAATCCTCTTGTATTTGGCTACTAGTCTTTAGTGAACGTTTTATTTAATGAACAAACTCATGCCAATAGCTGTGTGATTGAAGGATTGACGGGTGGTTAAAAGAATCAGAGTATTCGAGCATTGGAAAAAATATTTATCTAAAGATTTTTGTTTACTTATTTTATTTGAATAGGCTCGAGCCGGAACGTAGACGAACAGTGGAGGTGGTTTTATATAAATACGACATAAGAGATAGGTGTACTGGTGGTTTTATATATATACGACATGGAAGATAGATGAACTGGTGGTTTTATATAATTACGACATGGAAGATAGATGAACTGGTGGTTTTATATAAATACGACCTGTAAGATAGATGAACTGGTGGTTTTATATAAATACGACATGGAAGATAGATGAACTGGTGGTTGCCTATATTCAAAAGCCCTACAGTAATCAATTGCGGTGCATTAACGGAATACCGGGCGGCTTGTACTTTGACAAGGCTTAATGCCCCCAAGTAGCTCCGGGACACGACAACCAGCCGGGATCATTTCGAACCCCGGTGATCCAAGAGATTACCGGGAAAGAAAAACTGCTTTCATTCCCCAATGGTAGAATGGCGAGACGCTGAATTCAGCGAAGGGAAGGCATTGCCACAGACGTGAAGGACGAATACTTGAAGCGGATTTTTAAAAGAAATTATATAAAACCTGGAATCTATTAGTCTGTTTCTACGCCACAGGCTGAGATCCTTACCCCAATAAAACGTAGCGGACTTAAACTGACGGTGACAACAATAATTAGTTAAATTTACTCTGAAACTCTAACCCTTCGGGTTGACAGGCGGTAGCGATAGTATCAAATTATGCAATGAATTATTTCTCATATTATATATAACATTAATGAACACTTGGAAACTATTATATATATATTTAAGATTGAAACTTAGATTGTAATTTTATAACAACTTAACATAGAATAATAAAGTGATTTAACATTTACTAACTCGGAATGTGAAAGAATATTTAATTCAGAACATGAAATTACTTTTAAATTTAGTTGATCATTATTACACACCAGTTTACACAGAGTTGGAAATATTACTATTGGCAATGTTTGTTTATGAAATAAGCAACATAAGAAAATATAAATGCATTCAGTTGAAATATTATTACTATTGATTACAATTTTATAAATGATTTCTAAAGACTAGAGCAGAGGATTAAAAAAAAAAGAAAAAGAAAATTTACTGACAGGTTAAATAATAGCATTATAAATGACATAAAAACTTACATGTGATTTGTTTGATTGATAACATTAAGCACGGAAGAAAATTAAAGTTCGTGTAACAAAGTTACTCTTCTTTCTTCATCCAGCTTGGCTTGTGACGAACGTAGGCGCGCATTTTTGAAAGTTATTTGTAAGGCATAGCTAATTTAGAGGTTGGAAGTTGGAAATTGTGAGTTACATGAAACATGATCAAACAGCGGCACGAAGATCCATATTGGCGGGGCAAAGACCAGCTCCTGGCACTTAGCCCATCAACATTGCGATTCACTGGTAAACTTCTTAATATAAAATGTTTGAATTACTCAACTGCTGTGTTGTCTCGAGACTACCTCTCTCAAACACGACCAAAGTTAGAATGTAAGTTTTTTCTAGAATTTGCCACTGCTGACCTTCCCGACTTGTTTTTTGTTTTAGGCTCCGCCCACTTTCTCTAGCCTCTAGCGATGCAGCTTGACCAACAATCAATTATCTGTTTTTAGCAATCTTTTAATTTAATATGCCATTTTTAAATCGATACATTAATTACATATAAAAATTCCTTACTAATTTTGAATACAACTTAATTGCTTTGTACATTTGTGCAATTAGATTTTAATTAAAAACACTGATCAAAGGAATGTGATTTTTGATCAGTATTTTTAGACGACTTTATATAATTTTAAAACTAAAATTTAAAACAAATACGCCCGCACTGAAACTTTAAATTAAATGATATAAATTCGCAAACCACGCACACACAAATATTATTTCATGGTTTGCGACATTTATATACGGCATCTTTACACATTGACTGATAAACTATAAAATATATAACTAATTTTTATTATAAATTAAAATAGACAAAATCTCACTGCGGGCGAACAGTGGTTCGAATTACCGTACATAAAAACCCCTGAAACGAAGATCGGTTCTCCGATCTGTCCGTTTCATTTCTTGTCACTTTATAAAAAAAAACAACAAAAAAAAATGATTATACATAATTTCTGATCAACAGTGTTTCTTTCTCTTTTTTCACATAATTGATTGACCTTGGAGAACAGTCTGGGTGAGGGTTTGAACTTAACATTTATAAAGGTGGGTATATTGCCGTAATTCCTTTTCTCATCATCATGTGCATGTCATAGTGGTCATTTTCCGGGTTATCATTTTGTATATCTCTACCTTCTCCCTGGGTCGGGAGGTATATAAAGGTTATAGGTATGTCTTTTTAGATTTCTTACTAAAATAGCAAAAGCGGTCACAATATTGTGCTTTGGTATATTATTATATTGTTCATTATTAAAAGTATCTTGCTTTAAAAGAATTTCTCTAACTTTCTGTGCTCTAATGGCATCCATTATAACATATTCACTTTGAGAGTTGAGAAATTTTTCTCCTTTTTTTATGAAACTGTTTTTTTCAACATATGTCCATGCTTTAAAACAAAGTTTATCATTTCTGTTTAAAGAGTTCAGTTCCTCATCAATTTTGTTCAGATCACATTTCATAAATAAATAATCATGGAATTTATTAAAATGGGCAGTATTGCACACAACTAAAGATCTGTCCACTTTCTTCATTTTCATATCAGGAGGCCATTCAGCATCATTTCTAAACTTTAACTTTGATGACTTCATTAATCTTTCATCATCACTTTTCCACAGAACATCTTTATCATTATTATGAAAAGATAACTCAGAATTATTAATTATGATTTCAGAAGATTTATTCAAAACAGTATCTTTTGTTCTATTGATATCTTTCAACATCGATACAGCCACTCCATTAGAAGGTACTAAACTGGTGTCATCACTTTGAGATGGGCTGGCTTGCATTAGATTTGAAACGACCATTTCCTCCGTAATTACTTCATCTTTTCTGTCACATCTAATTCTTTACATTTTTGTTGAGTAGAGTTGGCATTTGTATTCACTAATCTAATCTCATGAGGTTCCAACCTCATTTTAGTTGGTTGAGGTTCTGTGTCCTCTGCTCCACTCCTCGCACTAATAATTTCTTTACCTTCCCTAACTGTTTTAACGTCCGACCCCATATACCATTCTTCAATCTGTACCATACGCGCCAACATGGCCATCATGATCTTTCTGTCCTCTCTCCCCTCTCTGAGGATCGCGTTAAACTTCGCATCGCGATCGTGCTCCCTCTGTTTGTTTCCTTCTATTTCTGCCATTTCTGCTTCGTTTTTCCTTAGAAATGTTTTTAGCATAAGACTTTGATTCGTACAACGCTTTGATTTGTATATATCATAAAAGGTTACTGATCCCTGCTCCTCGTGCCAAATCCTCCACCACTGCTGATACTGTTTGTGTGGCTTACTTCCTTTCTCTCTTTCTTCCTTCGCCTACGTTCAGCCTGGTTTTTGTTATCTACGCTTTTTTTTTTATTTAGGAATATAATATGACATGTCTAAAATCATTACTAAAAATATACAGGGAAAAAAAAACTTTCTTTCACCCAGTTCGCACTGTTCTCCTCAGTCCTATAATACATACATATTCATAATGGGTACATAACATAGTATTTTTTTGTATTTCTGTCAGTAATTCTCTCTTTTTATATATGCCACCCTACTCTCTTTTAAAACAACACTCGCCACTGCTGTATGGACAAACATGTTTGCTGACAAATTTATTTGATAGGCGCCAGCCAGCAACATGTGACCAATAGATAATTTAATCTACTGATCCCCAAATATATACTTTTATATGACCTAATAATTTTTGATTTAAGATTTATATAGGCAAAAAAAAATTTAATACTGACTCCGGTAAGGTTTTTTTTTTTATCTTACAACATACATATATATACACACACGTTTTTATTTTTAAAACACAAGACTAATCCTACTTCTTTCTTCTTTTTTCAAAAAAATATTTTTCACAACAAACGAAAATATATATATATATACGTACACAAATATATATACGCGTACACGTTTTTATTTTTTTAGAACTGGACTTAATACTACTTCTTTATTTTTTCATATGATTTAAACGACAAGAATGAACTCGCAAAAACATTATGGAATAACTCATTTATTTTAATTAATTACACTCACGAATTGCTTCTGCTCTCTTTTCAAAAAAAAAATCTTCACTCTGACTTAACAATATTTGGGAGGATTATATACTGAACCTTTGTGTAAGGGAAAAAAAAATTTTTATACATTTGTTTTATTACTATAGTTTTCACTTGCGCATTTTAATACGCCAAATACATATCAATATTATGACACGACACAAAAAAAAATTGAATATTTTTATCATTTAACTGTTTACTTTTGTTCACTCTGCAGGGTGTGGGAGATTTCTTCATCGAGCACCACGGAGGGCGTCCAAAAATATAATAACTGTACCGGTATAAATCCACCACGCTTACTCATACACAGTACCCGAGTTCAAACCCAATCCACGTTTAAGAATAAATTCCCAAAACGCCAACTGAATTCAAACCCAAACCCCGGCATGACCAACCGATGATGACTTTACACCAGCACAGGGTTATCCCTTTTCTAGCTCAGCTTAGAACATGGACTAAATTCTTACAGTTAATGATATATAGGTTTGTTAGACTATAGATATTGGGACGGTCATTCATGTAACGTATATATTTAAGTTGCCAATACAGACAGAAAATGGCTACATAGACTTAGAGAGTAATAAGGTGGAGGACACAACAATTTAGATTAAATAAAGTGTTTAATAAGCAAAATATAAAGCATATAAATATAGTGTTAAATAAGACAAATATAAAGCACATTAATATAGTGTGATATAATAACAATAGACAGCATATAATATAGAGTTATACAGTACGGTAAGACTTCATAAATCCTCTTGTATTTGGCTACTAGTCTTTAGTGAACGTTTTATTTAATGAACAAACTCATGCCAATAGCTGTGTGATTGAAGGATTGACGGGTGGTTAAAAGAATCAGAGTATTAGAGCATTGGAAAAAATATTTATCTAAAGATTTTTGTTTACTTATTTTATTTGAATAGGCTCGAGCCGGAACGTAGACGAACAGTGGAGGTGGTTTTATATAAATACGACATAAGAGATAGGTGTACTGGTGGTTTTATATATATACGACATGGAAGATAGATGAACTGGTAGTTTTATATAATTACGACATGGAAGATAGATGAACTGGTGGTTTTATATAAATACGACCTGTAAGATAGATGAACTGGTGGTTTTATATAAATACGACATGGAAGATAGATGAACTGGTGGTTGCCTATATTCAAAAGCCCTACAGTAATCAATTGCGGTGCATTAACGGAATACCGGGCGGCTTGTACTTTGACAAGGCTTAATGCCCCCAAGTAGCTCCGGGACACGACAACCAGCCGGGATCATTTCGAACCCCGGTGATCCAAGAGATTACCGGGAAAGAAAAACTGCTTTCATTCCCCAATGGTAGAATGGCGAGACGCTGACTTCAGCGAAGGGAAGGCATTGCCACAGACGTGAAGGACGAATACTTGAAGCGGATTTTTAAAAGAAATTATATAAAACCTGGAATCTATTAGTCTGTTTCTACGCCACAGGCTGAGATCCTTACCCCAATAAAACGTAGCGGACTTAAACTGACGGTGACAACAATAATTAGTTAAATTTACTCTGAAACTCTAACCCTTCGGGTTGACAGGCGGTAGCGATAGTATCAAATTATGCAATGAATTATTTCTCATATTATATATAACATTAATGAACACTTGGAAACTATTATATATATATTTAAGATTGAAACTTAGATTGTAATTTTATAACAACTTAACATAGAATAATAAAGTGATTTAACATTTACTAACTCGGAATGTGAAAGAATATTTAATTCAGAACATGAAATTACTTTTAAATTTAGTTGATCATTATTACACACCAGTTTACACAGAGTTGGAAATATTACTATTGGCAATGTTTGTTTATGAAATAAGCAACATAAGAAAATATAAATGCATTCAGTTGAAATATTATTACTATTGATTACAATTTTATAAATGATTTCTAAAGACTAGAGCAGAGGATAAAAAAAAAAGAAAAGAAAATTTACTGACAGGTTAAATAATAGCATTATAAATGACATAAAAACTTACATGTGATTTGTTTGATTGATAACATTAAGCACGGAAGAAAATTAAAGTTCGTGTAACAAAGTTACTCTTCTTTCTTCATCCAGCTTGGTTTGTGACGAACGTAGGCGCGCATTTTTGAAAGTTATTTGTAAGGCATAGCTAATTTAGAGGTTGGAAGTTGGAAATTGTGAGTTACATGAAACATGATCAAACAGCGGCACGAAGATCCATATTGGCGGGGCAAAGACCAGCTCCTGGCACTTAGCCCATCAACATTGCGATTCACTGGTAAACTTCTTAATATAAAATGTTTGAATTACTCAACTGCTGTGTTGTCTCGAGACTACCTCTCTCAAACACGACCAAAGTTAGAATGTAAGTTTTTTCTAGAATTTGCCACTGCTGACCTTTCCGACTTGTTTTTGTTTTAGGCTCCGCCTACTTTCTCTAGCCTCTAGCGATGCAGCTTGACCAACAATCAATTATCTGTTTTTAGCAATCTTTTAATTTAATATGCCATTTTTAAATCGATACATTAATTACATATAAAAATTCCTTACTAATTTTGAATACAACTTAATTGCTTTGTACATTTGTGCAATTAGATTTTAATTAAAAACACTGATCAAAGGAATGTGATTTTTGATCAGTATTTTTAGACAACTTTATATAATTTTAAAACTAAAATTTAAAACAAATACGCCCGCACTGAAACTTTAAATTAAATGATATAAATTCGCAAACCACGCACACACAAATATTATTTCATGGTTTGCGACATTTATATACGGCATCTTTACACATTGACTGATAAACTATACAATATATAACTAATTTTTATTATAAATTAAAATAGACAAAATCTCACTGCGGGCGAACAGTGGTTCGAATTACCGTACATAAAAACCCCTGAAACGAAGATCGGTTCTCCGATCTGTCCGTTTCAATATTTAGATTCAAAATTTAAAATATAATGCTGATTAAAATTCAAATCAACTCCAGATATATTCACACATATAAATAATATGATAAATATATATAAATGATATGATAAATAATTCTAAAACCAACATTTCTAAGTTTGAATTAAATTATGTTATATATATTGTGCCAATGCCAAATTGGCACATGTATATAAAATAATTTTGTATAAAAATTATTATCAAAATCTTTCGGAAAAAAGAATTTGAAATAAAAGTTACAATTAATTACTTTAAAGAGGTGAGAGGGAGTTTTACTATAAAAAAAACAAAAAAAACAAAGAGTTTATAAAAGAAAGAGTGTTATTATTATAAATTAAAAGTTACAAATCTCTTTTCATTCCAGTTTAGTAGAATAAATGCGTATATATTATGCGATGGTAAATAGAAATAAATGTTAGCTAATTAATAAGAAAAATGCGTGTTAGAATAATATTAAAAAAAAAAAAATATTGAAATGAAATGTATTTAAAAACACAGTGGTTGGCTACTAAAGATATAAAAACAATACGTTTATGAAAACTACTACTAATCAAACAATCAATCAAAAAACACATTGTCATAAGATTAGTTATCAAGAAATTTTGACAACACCTATTGCACTTATTCCCAGAGGATATCAAAATGAAAACAATTCACAGATATAAATAGCTAGATTTTATCGGACATTCAGTTTGGAGTTTGCAATTCAGTCTAGTTTCCAGTGACAGTTTGTTTCAGTACAATTTATATTATGTATACAGAAACCAACATGCACTGTTGAGCAGCCTTGGAAATATATGCTTGTTCTTCAGCCTTTTGAGTCCAACAAGATCATCAAAACCTGCCTGTGAAATAATGTTGGCATAACAACTCTGAAACCCTCTGTCAAAATGTGAAACTGTCTCCAAGAAAAAAACCAACAGATTACCATAAATTCTCTTCAATAAACAAAATCTAACCAGTTAGATATAATCCATCAGAAGCAGCAGAAGCAGCCAATGACAAGTAAAAAAAATCCTAGGTATATATTTTATTATCATTTATACATAGTAGTCACCACTGTAATCCATAAATATTCAAGATTCAAATTATATGAACTCTATCATACATAAAATGAACTATTGATATGTGTGTGTAAGTTTCAAATGCTATAAATGCTTTATTATCGTTTGTGAATGTGAAATGATTTCAAGGTCAAATATTATTTATGCTTTTTTTCATAAAATATATTATCATGTGTTAATTTAAAAAAATGTGCGTGTGTTAAAATTGGATTTATAGAAATGTTTATAATGCATTAATGTTAGTTAATAAATTATCTTTAAAACTTAATTAATGTTAAGTAAAATAATTTATCTTTAAACTTAAACTTTATTTGTCAGTCAATTCTTTTTGCCAACCTTTTTATTAATTCTTTCCACCACTCACATTGTGTAAATTTGTTATTGAAATAAAATTAGACTGAGCTAGTTTAAGGAAATGATTCGAGCACTGGATTATGAGCCTATTGCCCGAATATGTTAATCTTCAGACTAGCTGGTGCCGGGAGTTTACTCCGAGACAAATAAAGTGTTTGGATAGTAGGGGTTTGAATCTAGCATCCGAGATGGGCCATTGTTGATAGTTAATAAAGCTATCAATAAGATCTTCCATTTTGCTCGAACGTGCCGGCATGTATATGAAAGGATTTTGAAACCGGTCAAAACTTATATACATGTAAGTAGCTGGTTTCAGCGGTTCATCCTGGTACAATATATATATATATATATATATTGTGCCCTTTTGTATGGGTCACCATCTAATTTTTGTGCTAATCTATTAAAAATTTTAAATTTAAGATATATTTGAATATGTGATGTTAATTTTGCTTATTGTAATATTTCAAAAGGTTTAATTAAAGCAATCTATGAGTATTTGATGTGTAAAATTGTGCTGATATTGAGAGAGACATTTTAAAATGATGATGATTATAATATATAGTTGGAAAAATGGCTATAATCAATACTGTATGAATATATTTAATAAATAGGTATTTAAAGCTAAAAGTGTTTAAAAGACAAGTTAAAATTAAATGCATATGTTTATTGTTGATAAAATAATATTATAAAAGAATATAAATATTTTAATTATTGTAAGTACTTAAATAGAAGACTAATATTTGATTTTAATAATATTGGATAATTATTTTAAAATCTGTTATAATATCTTATTTATTTAAAAAATATTTATTTTAAAAAATGCAATTGTTAGTTATTTTTAGATTATGAGAAGCGTTTCTTTTATTGTAGAAAAAAAAAAAACAGATGTTAGTTAGATATACACAAACATGCTTGGAAGTTATTTAGCAAAGTTGCAAAACTATTTTAAAATTATGTTGTAAAATTTATAAATAATACGTGAGTTATCACGAGATAAAAATAAAGATATTCAATGTAAAATATTAAATCTGATTTTTAAAAGTATTGTTTTAAAAATATGACGTATAAAAAAATACTTAGTTTATTTAAAAATAATCTTATAAAAGTTAAAATTAAAATCAAGTGAAATAATATATTTTTTAAAAGTGTTTAATGGATTTAAATAAACGATAAGAATTATTTTAAAAATGTAATAATGTAATAAATATTAAATATTAAATAAGTCATTATTTATTTTTTAATTTTGTGTTGTTGGTAAATATGTAAATAAGCCAGAAAATTGATTGTTTAAATGTACCAATCAAATGGGAAGTTTCTTCCGGTATAAAAGCTCAGTTCAATTGTTAGGAGAGGACTCTGTGATTGATTTTTCAAGTTAATTGTGTTATTAAAATAGCTACGTAAATTTTTATAGACGCTTTTAAAATCATTTTTCAAAATTATAAGAGTGTCTTGTAAATAAGTTATAAAAGTTTAAAATGATAGACATGCAGTATTAACTTAATTTTTTCCCTATCGATCGTCTCTATATTAAGCTCAATTTACAAGCAAATGGTCATGGGAACATCATATATAGTGAAAATATATCGGAAACTTTACCTTAGAAATATGACAAACGCTGGATTAGTTCGGAAATTTACAAGATGGAGAAAAGTAGTATTTTGGATAGTATATAATTTTAAAAGCTAATTACTATTGCCTATTAGAAAATAGATATTTTAAAGAATAAAATACTTCTTTATGAAGAAAGTATTTTTGCAAGCTATAAATTTGAATATATATTTTAAGTAAAGATATTAGAAATGAAAGTAGCTTTGAATGCTTGCCTTGTTAAGTCTTTATGTTTAAAAGACTGAATGTTGATAATTTTAAAGGCAAGTCAATTGAAATATAATTAGCTAAAAATCTTAATATAATAAAATTATTATATTGAAATAATTTAAACGCGGGTCGTTTATAGATAAAGAAGATTATTCTTACCTGGATTATTTTTTTTTTTGTTAAGAAATGCGCAAGAAATATGTGGACGTCCCAGTTAATTTAAAATAATTAAATGATAATTTTTCATAAACTATAGACTAATTGAGAAATAATAACTTTAAATAATTTCGTTAAGGAACTGGATCCGGAGCCTATAAACTATTTTAATTTTATTTTATTTTCTTGTGGGGAACTTATTTTTAAAAGAACGTTTTCGTTTTTCATAAACTTTTAAAAAACACGTGGTGGACCGGAAACAGGAAATGGTGTTCTAGTGAATGTGTGCCTCAGATTAAAGAACTTTATGGTGAAAAGGAAACATCGCTGGAGTCACGTAATATGAACTCTGTTTTATTTATCTAATATAAAAATTAAATATTATTAATTTATTAAAATAAGATAGGTACATATTTTTAAATAATAACTAAAAAATAATATAATGATTAATTGCATGAGTTTATTTTATAATTAATATAACACAGAATATTTTAAAGTATGATCGTGAGTATAAATGTGGATTATTTTATGAAGCTGTAATTCCGAAGAATATTGGAAGATGGACTGGACATTAATTCATTATCTATGGTAAAAATTGTATAATAATAATAATTTTGATGTATTTAATATGTTTTCTTTAGATCAACCAAATATTATGTTATTTTGAATGAATGTATGATTATTTTAAAAATACACACATTATATTGGCAGTGACAGTTTTATTTAAATATGCATAATTTGAATTTATGAAATAAATACGATGCAACATTACATAAGAAGCTTAGAAATAATTATATGATTCTTTCGTTAATAAATTTTGATATTGTTTTTATGTTATAGTATTAGAATTATATTTATTGTTTATAAGTAATTATTTTATATTGCAAATTAGGAAGAGAGTTAAAAGTCTATATTTTTATTTTTATTTTATTGGATAATTTAAGCTAAGTTTTATGTAGAAGTTTATATTTGAGTTGGAGATTTCCTGAATATAAATGATGAAGTATCAATAGTATGGATAATTAGTATTTATTTAAATTGATGATTGTTTTCCCGGAATTTTAGATAAGTTTAGAGGATGTTTTGTAGATAAAAGTTTATTAAGAAGGAGTAGAATAACACATAAAGTAAAGTAATAATTTTACATAGAAAAGAATCACAGAATTTATCTAATATAATACTTTATGAATTTGAAATTAATGAATAATTTAAAAATTATTTTAACAGTACATATATGTAATGCATATTTGATAAAACATATAACATAAATTGCAATAAGTGAAATATAAAATTATAATCAATTCTTTGTTATTACATTACAAGGATACATTAGCTTTATATTATGCTATTAGAGTAATACTAATAGTAGAGTGAACACATACTAGTACATAGTGAAATAAGTAACAGTAATATTTAGGTGATGTAGCAATTTAATTAATAAAGTTTAATTGTTTACATATGCTACATAAATATTATTTACATAAATTTTTCTGTGTAATAATTGAGGTTCACTGATATTTATTTAAAGTCTAAGTTTTGAAAGCATACTTCAATGTTATTAGTACAGCATTTTAAAGAATGTATAATTACTTATTGGGAGTATGAGCTAATAACAGTGTAAACATCTTGTATTATTATTTTCTTATTTTTATTTTCTTTTGTTTTCCTAATTTGAACTGTAAATATTGTAAATAAATTCTTAATCAAAGTTAATGTAAATAAATTTGTTTAATTTGTTTTAAAAGTGTGTCGAGTTCATTATTTTGCACCACAGCATTTGACAGCAGATAATTTGAATAAACATAATATTTGCACAATGTGAATTTATTAATATTATTTTAGAAATAAATACAATATTTTCCTGATTATCATTTATAAGAATTGATTGACATTAATATATCATATTACAATGGTCATAGAGTAATTATCATTCATAAGATGGTTATAATACACAATATAAGAGTACAAGATTATTTATTGCCACAGATTATTAAATTATAAGATTTTGATCTATTCCAAAATTAAGATGCTATATGAAAATAAAAGATATACATATGATTATTTATTTAATGATTGATGATATAACAGAAATAGATAAGATTAAGTTATACTCTAAGATTAGTATTATATTATTATTAGAATAAGTTAGGTGTATTTAGGTTTGATATAAAATCCCATATCATACTTATTTACATGAGTTATCATTACTTTAAGATAATTAGAAGAACCTGAGATTATTTAATTATATTTTAAAATTAAAAGTTAAGATTTATTTATTTTATTATTATTAAAGATAGTTTATTTTATTTAAAAGCCATAAGAATGCTATAGATGTAGTATTAAGTTAGTAAGGAGGTAATAGTATTCTTATGCCATTGAGACAATGTCTTAGGAGATATTGACTCAATGTAAATCTACTTATTACTTTGTAACTTTACTTCACAGTCTCATGATTTTGATAAATACTTATTTAATTAGTACATACTATAGAAATATATTGATTTTGATAATTAATAATAAATTTAATTAGAATATGATAGTATAAAAGTAAATTAAAGATAGATATGCAAATTTTAATTAAGTATTACAATTTAATTGAGCTAGTTGTATTTCAAACTATATTATACATCGAGAAGTAAGGGTACAAAAGGTAAGAAGGATTTTGGCGTGCAACGTGGTCGGCTATTGGCCCGATGGTTGGAAAAGAAGGATTTTGGCGCGCAATGTGGTCGGCTAGTGGCCCGATGGTTGAAGAAGTAGGATTTTGGTGCGCAACGTGGTCGGCTATTGGCCCGATGGTTGGAAAAGAAGGATTTTGGCGCTGGCAATGTGAAGGGCCTGATATGTTGGGATTATAATTTTATCAACCCGATGGTTGGAAAAGATGGATTTTGACGCCCAATCGTTTTAGGCCTAGATATTTAGTTAGGGATTAAGATACATAATTTTAGGGTTAGTATGTGTTAGGAGAATAGAGAGATAGGTATAAATCATTTAATAAAAATAGTGTATGTATTAAAATATATATTTTAGGAGTTAGTGATTAGTATGTTTATTAAACATAAATAATTAGTATTTTATCACAATATTGATAATTGATTAGATGTTGATTATAAAAATAGAATAAAGATCTTATTAGTAAAGTTATTATATTTTCATGTGGTATCTATAATATGATTATTTAAAAATTAAATACTATGTTGATTTTAAGTTAATAAATAAATGAATATGTTGATTATAAAATGCGGCAAATAATTATTTTATAATATGACCATATCAATTCTTAAAATATTTAAATGTATATTTAATATTATATATTATGTGCAAATTGTCTGTGGATCATAGGTGTAAAAATAAATGACATGACACAATTTTGTTAGTTGAAGTTATACAATTATTTAATAATAGATAGTGTAGAATTTTCAAGGATATTATTTTATGATTAATTGTAGAAGTGAATTGGGTGGAGATGGGAAGGTTGATAGGGAATAATTATTTTTAAAAAAATATTGATAATAAAAAACTGCATAATAATAGAATTGAATTTTAAAAAAATAAAAATGGATAATTGGGATAAAGATCTAGAAGTTGAAATGTCCAATTTTGTTGTTGAGGATAATAGTTGTGTGGAGAGTAAAGAAATAGAGAAATTAGCAGATTCAGAAATAATATTAGAAGGTACTCAAAATATGGATAATGAAATAGAGGAGGAGGAGATAATTTTTAAAACTGTAGAAAAAGAAGCAGTGAAAACTGAGAAAGATGTAGAGAACTTATCAAAGTCTGATTTTAAGAAATATTTTGAAATATTGATTCAAGGTATAAATTCAATGAGAGAGGAGAATAAAAAATTTAGAGAAGAAATGAAAGAAATGAGAAGGGAAAGAAATTCTTTAAAAGAAGTGATGAAAGAGGAGAATAAGTCTCTTAGAGAAGAAATGAAAGAAACGAATATAAATATAAAAGAAACAAAAGAGGAGAGTAAGTTTTTAAAAGAAGAAATAAAAGAAAATATAAAGGAGGAGAATAATAAAAATAATATTCAAGTTGAATCTTTTAAAGAAAGTATTGATTCTTTTAAAGTAGAAATGAAAGAAAATTCTGAAATTATAAAGAATTATGGAAAAGTAATAATAGATAGAATGGATAATCTAGATAAAAGATTGGGTAAAAATGGGGAAGTACTTGAATCTATAAAGTTAGACATAATAAAAAGTTATGATAAAAAAAAAGAATTTTTAGACAGAAAACTTAAAGAAATTTCAAAAAACATAATTAAAAGTGTTAAAGAGCAAATAGAAGAATCTACTAGCCAATGGCAAGTAAAAAATAGTAAGTTAGATCAGAAAATAGAGAGTAATAATTTAAATGTAAAAGATGAAATTTGTGAAATAAAGAATGATATAAATCATATTAATGAAGAAGTTAGAAGTATTAAAGAAGATGTAGTTCAGAATGGAAAAGAGATTCCTATAAAATCTATTGAAATAATTAATAGTAGGAATGAATTATATAAAAATATACTGGAAAATCCCAAAGCGTATTTTAAAGTAACTAATGAAATGATAGGAATGTGTAAATCCTATGAGAAGTTAGTTGGGGAAAGAATTATAGACCAAATTAATAATTTAAAGAAATATTATGTTGATGATAAAAGATTTGGGAGATTTACGAAGATAAAATCAAAATCTTCAAAGCAAAAATACTTAGAGTTGTTGGAGCATGAATTATTAAAAATTATAGATATCAGTGGTAATAAATTTAAGAATAAACTGCAAGAAGTGATATCTAAATGTATTGTTAATGATCAAAATATTCATTTACAAGCTGATATTTTTAAAGAAATATTATTTGAAGGAATTAGGAACTTAATACCTAATGATGAAGTTATAAATGGAAAATTTAATTGGAATAAAGATTTAAGCAAGATAAAAGTAAGACTTAAATGTCCAAAGAATGAGAAATTTATAACAAAATTTTTTGAGAATAATCTTAATAAAGGAAAGAAGATAGGAAAATTTAAGGTAAGATTTAAGAAAGGAGAAAGAGAATTAAAGTTTAGATTTAGAGAAAAAGATATCTAATAATTAAGACAAATAATTCTTAAAGAAGATGTGTATTTGATAATGTATTATGGCATTATATTATTTTTTTTTTTTGCTTTGTAAAACAAACATAAAATCTTTCCATGTTAGCAACCTACAAAGAAATCAATTCAAAAAATTTCTTAATCTATATGAAGGTCCATATAGAATATCTTGCAAAGTAGGGGAGAATGCATTTATGTTAACCACACCAGATGGGGAAAAAGGAACTTATAATGCAAGGAGTTTAATTCCATTTCCATCTGAAGTGTGAGTTACAATTTTAAGAAATGTATTGTGAACAAAGATTTTAATGTAATGTTTAAATATAGTGATTCACATAAGGAAATGATTTATTGTATATAATGAGTTAGCAGAATAGATAAAGATTTAATTGAAGAAGTTTACAAAATATGTATAATAAATTATTGTTTATTGAGTTAATAAATAATAATTTTGGGAGAAATAAATTTTGGTCAGAATGACTAAAATAAAAAGTGGAATTAGCTAGTAAAGTAAATATTTTAAGCAAAAGTTGAGTAATAAAGATAGAAAGTATAAAGACTCATATATTTAAAGTATATGTAAGTAGATCTTATGAAAGATTAATTTATATTATAATAGTGATCATGAAATTGATCAATCTTAAGAGATCAAGTTAATCTGTTAAGATGAGAAGTATATAGATTTATTAAACAATGATCTATAAAATTGCTAATGAAACTAGCAATAAATTTGGAGTAAAATACATAAAGTAGTTTAAAATATAGTATTAACTATAGGAATATGTATTTTCAGTAGTTATGTAAAGGGTGTATTTAAAAGAATTTAAATATTTAATGTTTATAGAAATATTAGGGAAATAAAAGTAACCTAATTAAGAGATGAGTAAAGAAAAATGAAACTTAATTTATAAAGTAAAAGAAAGTCATTGTAGTTTTATTTAAAAGTGTTTTCTAATTGAAATTTAAGATGATGTTTCAATGCTTTATAAAATGTTATGTTCAAGTAATTTATTATGAGATTAATGATAAGAAAGATAAAAGTGATAAATGTGGATTAAAGAAGATGAAGATGGATGTTAAATTTAAAATTTTATCCGAAGGAGGGGAATATGTGCCCTTTTGTATGGGTCACCATCTAATTTTTGTGCTAATCTATTAAAAATTTTAAATTTAAGATATATTTGAATATGTGATGTTAATTTTGCTTATTGTAATATTTCAAAAGGTTTAATTAAAGCAATCTATGAGTATTTGATGTGTAAAATTGTGCTGATATTGAGAGAGACATTTTAAAATGATGATGATTATAATATATAGTTGGAAAAATGGCTATAATCAATACTGTATGAATATATTTAATAAATAGGTATTTAAAGCTAAAAGTGTTTAAAAGACAAGTTAAAATTAAATGCATATGTTTATTGTTGATAAAATAATATTATAAAAGAATATAAATATTTTAATTATTGTAAGTACTTAAATAGAAGACTAATATTTGATTTTAATAATATTGGATAATTATTTTAAAATCTATTATAATATCTTATTTATTTAAAAAATATTTATTTTAAAAAATGCAATTGTTAGTTATTTTTAGATTATGAGAAGCGTTTCTTTTATTGTAAAAAAAAAAAAAAAAAAACAGATGTTAGTTAGATATACACAAACATGCTTGGAAGTTATTTAGCAAAGTTGCAAAACTATTTTAAAATTATGTTGTAAAATTTATAAGTAATACGTGAGTTATCACGAGATAAAAATAAAGATATTCAATGTAAAATATTAAATCTGATTTTTAAAAGTATTGTTTTAAAAATATGACGTATAAAAAAATACTTAGTTTATTTAAAAATAATCTTATAAAAGTTAAAATTAAAATCAAGTGAAATAATATATTTTTTAAAAGTGTTTAATGGATTTAAATAAACGATAAGAATTATTTTAAAAATGTAATAATGTAATAAATATTAAATATTAAATAAGTCATTATTTATTTTTAATTTTGTGTTGTTGGTAAATATGTAAATAAGCCAGCAAATTGATTGTTTAAATGTACCAATCAAATGGGAAGTTTCTTCCGGTATAAAAGCTCAGTTCAATTGTTAGGAGAGGACTCTGTGATTGATTTTTCAAGTTAATTGTGTTATTAAAATAGCTACGTAAATTTTTATAGACGCTTTTAAAATCATTTTTCAAAATTATAAGAGTGTCTTGTAAATAAGTTATAAAAGTTTAAAATGATAGACATGCAGTATTAACTTAATTTTTTCCCTATCGATCGTCTCTATATTAAGCTCAATTTACAAGCAAATGGTCATGGGAACATCATATATAGTGAAAATATATCGGAAACTTTACCTTAGAAATATGACAAGCGCTGGATTAGTTCGGAAATTTACAAGATGGAGAAAAGTAGTATTTTGGATAGTATATAATTTTAAAAGCTAATTACTATTGCCTATTAGAAAATAGATATTTTAAAGAATAAAATACTTCTTTATGAAGAAAGTATTTTTGCAAGCTATAAATTTGAATATATATTTTAAGTAAAGATATTAGAAATGAAAGTAGCTTTGAATGCTTGCCTTGTTAAGTCTTTATGTTTAAAAGACTGAATGTTGATAATTTTAAAGGCAAGTCAATTGAAATATAATTAGCTAAAAATCTTAATATAATAAAATTATTATATTGAAATAATTTAAACGCGGGTCGTTTATAGATAAAGAAGATTATTCTTACCTGGATTATTTTTTTTTTTTGTTAAGAAATGCGCAAGAAATATGTGGACGTCCCAGTTAATTTAAAATAATTAAATGATAATTTTTCATAAACTATAGACTAATTGAGAAATAATAACTTTAAATAATTTCGTTAAGGAACTGGATCCGGAGCTTATAAACTATTTTAATTTTATTTTATTTTCTTGTGGGGAACTTATTTTTAAAAAAGAACATTTTCGTTTTTCATAAACTTTTAAAAAACACGTGGTGGACCGGAAACAGGAAATGGTGTTCTAGTGAATGTGTGCCTCAGATTAAAGAACTTTATGGTGAAAAGGAAACATCGCTGGAGTCACGTAATATGAACTCTGTTTTATTTATCTAATATAAAAATTAAATATTATTAATTTATTAAAATAAGATAGGTACATATTTTTAAATAATAACTAAAAAATAATATAATGATTAATTGCATGAGTTTATTTTATAATTAATATAACACAGAATATTTTAAAGTATGATCGTGAGTATAAATGTGGATTATTTTATGAAGCTGTAATTCTGAAGAATATTGGAAGATGGACTGGACATTAATTCATTATCTATGGTAAAAATTGTATAATAATAATAATAATTTTGATGTATTTAATATGTTTTCTTTAGATCAACCAAATATTATGTTATTTTGAATGAATGTATGATTATTTTAAAAATACACACATTATATTGGCAGTGACAGTTTTATTTAAATATGCATAATTTGAATTTATGAAATAAATACGATGCAACATTACATAAGAAGCTTAGAAATAATTATATGATTCTTTCGTTAATAAATTTTGATATTGTTTTTATGTTATAGTATTAGAATTATATTTATTGTTTATAAGTAATTATTTTATATTGCAAATTAGGAAGAGAGTTAAAAGTCTATATTTTTATTTTTATTTTATTGGATAATTTAAGCTAAGTTTTATGTAGAAGTTTATATTTGAGTTGGAGATTTCCTGAATATAAATGATGAAGTATCAATAGTATGGATAATTAGTATTTATTTAAATTGATGATTGTTTTTCCCGGAAAGTTTAAATAAGTTTAGAGGATGTTTTGTAGATAAAAGTTTATTAAGAAGGAGTAGAATAACACATAAAGTAAAGTAATAATTTTACATAGAAAAGAATCACAGAATTTATCTAATATAATACTTTATGAATTTGAAATTAATGAATAATTTAAATATTATTATTTTTAACAGTACATATATGTAATGCATATTTGATAAAACATGTAACATGAATTGCAATAAGTGAAATATAAAATTATAATCAATTCTTTGTTATTACATTACAAGGATACATTAGCTTTATATTATGCTATTAGAGTAATACTAATAGTAGAGTGAACACATACTAGTACATAGTGAAATAAGTAACAGTAATATTTAGGTGATGTAGCAATTTAATTAATAAAGTTTAATTGTTTACATATGCTACATAAATATTGTTTACATAAATTTTTCTGTGTAATAATTGAGGTTCACTGATATTTATTTAAAGTCTAAGTTTTGAAAATATACTTCAATGTTATTAGTACAGCATTTTAAAGAATGTATAATTACTTATTGGGAGTATGAGCTAATAACAGTGTAAACATCTTGTATTATTATTTTCTTATTTTTATTTTATTTTGTTTTCCTAATTTGAACTGTAAATATTGTAAATAAATTCTTAATCAAAGTTAATGTAAATAAATTTGTTTAATTTGTTTTAAAAGTGTGTCGAGTTCATTATTTTGCACCACAGCATTTGACAGCAGATAATTTGAATAAACATAATATTTGCACAATGTGAATTTATTAATATTATTTTAGAAATAAATACAATATTTTCCTGATTATCATTTATAAGAATTGATTGACATTAATATATCATATTACAATGGTCATAGAGTAATTATCATTCATAAGATGGTTATAATACACAATATAAGAGTACAAGATTATTTATTGCCACAGATTATTAAATTATAAAATTTTGATTTATTCCAAAATTAAGATGCTATATGAAAATAAAAGATATACATATGATTATTTATTTAATGATTGATGATATAACAGAAATAAATAAGATTAAGTTATACTCTAAGATTAGTATTATTATTATTATTAAAATAAGTTAGGTGTATTTAGGTTTGATATAAAATCCCATATCATACTTATTTACATGAGTTATCATTACTTTAAGATAATTAGAAGAACCTGAGATTATTTAATTATATTTTAAAATTAAAAGTTAAGATTTATTTATTTTATTATTATTAAAGATAGTTTATTTTATTTAAAAGCCATAAGAATGCTATAGATGTAGTATTAAGTTAGTAAGGAGGTAATAGTATTCTTATGCCATTGAGACAATGTCTTAGGAGATATTGACTCAATGTAAATCTACTTATTACTTTGTAGCTTTACTTCACAGTCTCATGATTTTGATAAATACTTATTTAATTAGTACATACTATAGAAATATATTGATTTTGATAATTAATAATAAATTTAATTAGAATATGATAGTATAAAAGTAAATTAAAGATAGATATGCAAATTTTAATTAAGTATTACAATTTAATTGAGCTAGTTGTATTTCAAACTATATTATACATCGAGAAGTAAGGGTACAATATATATATATATATATATATATATATATATATATATATATATATATATATATATATATATATATATATATATATATATATATATATATATATATATATATATATTATGGTTCAATATCTGTATTTTTAAAGCAATTTACTTAATTATATAACTGAATATTTGTAAATACAGTAACTAAATAATAATTAATTTTTTTTTATCCCAGTAATCTGTGTCAACTAAAGCATTGAAATGCTAAATTTCCCACAATTTGTGATCTGAACGTTTTAATTTGCAATATTTTTACACTGTTAAAATTGAAATCAAAATCATAAATACATGAATTATTATGATTGTAAAAAACAGATGCTGAAATATTATTATCTACTATGCAATTTTGTTTAGATTTCTGAACATGTTTTAATAATAGCAAGTGTTCTTTAGTTTTTTTCCAACATATATCTAGATTCACCTATATATTTCCTGTCACACCTACATATCCATTTATAAATGACACAATTTTTATTTATAAATGAGGTTTTATCTTTGGAGTTATTTATTAATTTGTTTAATGTAGAAGGTGTGTAAAATGCAATACTACATATATCTTTATAAATTTTCTATAAATTTTACTTGATAATTTGAAATATATGGATTGATCTCCATATTTTTTAATAGCAGGAGAATCAATATTATTATTAAAATTTTTATTTTTATATTTTGTATTAAAATCTATAATAACATTATGTATGTGATTATAACTGTAGCCAACATTTAACTAAACATTTGAATATATTTCAATATTTTTGCCTTTATCTGATGACTATTTGTAAAGACTATAGATTTTAATACAAAATATAAAAATAAAAATTTTAATAATAATATTCGTTCTCCTGCTAATAAAAAAATATGGATATCAATCCCATATATTTCAAATTATCAAGTAAAGTTTATAAGAAAAATTTATAAAGATGTATGTAGTATGGCATTTTACACACCTCTTCCATTAAACAAATTAATAAATAACTTCAAAGATAAAACCTCATTTATAAATAAAAATTGTGTCATTTGTAAAAAGATATGTAGGTGTGGCAGGAAATATATAGTTGAATCTGGATGTATGTTGGAAAAAATAACTAAAGAACACTTGCTATTATTAAAACATGTTCAGTAATCTAAACAAAATCGTATAGTGGATAATAATATTTCAGCATCTGTTTTTTACGACCATAATAAATCATGTATTTATAGTTTTGACTTCAATTTTAACAGTGTAAAATTTTTTTTCAAATTGAAAAAAATAAGAATAAGAGACAAATAAAGAAGCTATGCTAATATACAAATATAAACATGACTTAGTTAACCGGTAAGCAGCAAACATTAAAAACATGGAATTGTGGAAAAGTTAGTATTTCAAAGCTTTAGTTGACACAGATTACTGGGATAATCGAAAGTGCTCCTAAGTGGATAAAAATTTTTTTTAATTATTCTTTAATTACTGTATTTACAAATATTCAGTATATATATATATATATATATATATATATATATAACAGAATATTATATATATATACCATATATATATATATATATATATAATGGTCTGTGGTTATGGAATGAAATATATCGGGGAATCACAATATACCTTACAAAAATGATATAATGATCATAAGACATTATATAAATGTGTAAAGAAAGAAAATGTATCTTCTATAAATATCTATACTCCATCAATTATTTTTGATCGTAATAAAGCATGCAATTATGATTTTAAATTTAATAATAGAGATTGAAAGATGTAATGAAAATCGAAGTATTAATGAGGCAAAGATGATATGTAGCAATAGAGAGGGTTTAATGAATAGACAATCAGCTAATATAAAAACAATAAAAATTGTCGGAAATTTGAATGGATTGAATGATGGTTAATGCAAGTTTATATTTTCTGTACATTTGTATTAATGGTTGATAAAGATTGTCAGTGAAACAATCAAAAGCACTTCCAGTAATGAATATAATATTTAATTTTGAGTACTGTGTTATATATATATATATATATATATATATATATATATAGTTAACTATTTTTGTTATATATATATATATATATATATATATATATATATATTATAACGGGATATATATATATGCATTACATTTAAATTCTAATATGTAATGTTTTGCAAATATCTAATACTGAATTAAAAACCCACACGTTCAAAATGCACAAATAACAAATTATTAATTTATTAATGTTTGATTTAAATATTAAAATAGGCTTTAAAAATTATAGAATGGAAACAAAGATTCTAATCTTTAAATAAAGTATAAAATAAAAACCTTTTTAATAATAGCGAATATTTTTTTAATTTTTAAATATAAAATTACAAGCAGATCCTTAGGGCAAAATGACAATTAAAAAGATGATTATGAAATAGATAAGAGTCTAGAAATAGAAACAAAAGACTTGCTTTCCCCACCCAAAGATATGGGCACAGACCTCAGTGGAAAAATTTACTTAGCCATAAACCCAAAATCTACTTGGCCACAAACTGAATTAACCAATAAAATAGAGATATGGAATATGTTTGATGAATCCTGCATTCCAGAGATAAGTTGCCTGAGGACTACAAAAAGATATTCAATAGAAATAATTGATTAGAGAGAGAATTAGAATTTTTGAATTTGTTTTAATGTTGCTGAAATGTTAGAATAAATATTGTCGCTATTACCAAAAAAATGTAATCCGTTTAATCATGCTTCCTTCGGTGCAGCCGGCCGAAGGCAGCTTTCATCTCCATGGATTCCAAGATCGAACCACAGATCGAGTCTTCAGAAACTTCATAAGACTTCATAGATCTTCATCACAAAGGAATGAGCTCGGACAAAGGAAAGTATAATTTATCAATAATTGAAATAAGAAATACAAACTCTTAAATTTAAGATCATCAAAATTTATTTGTTTCTAAACATGAACTATAAACTTTCTTTCCTGAACAAAGCTGAACTTTATCTTTTATAAACTTTGTCATATTAAACTCTGATCAAAAGTTAATATAATCTCTTAATATATATATATATATATATATATATATATATATATATATATATATATATATATATATATATATATATATATATATATATATATATATTGTTTTTTTATTATTCATGTTTAATAAGATCTGTTTGTAATGGGGTGGGGGTTTGTTATTGCAAACAAATTTAAAGACGAAAATACTTATCATTGTTTGTGCAATTATGAAATTTTAAAAAATAGGTTAAAAATAGTATTTGTGAACAAAAACATAAGTTAAATATAAGTGTCATTTTAAAAAAATTTAAAACTGTAAACTAAATATATTTTTTTTTAAGAATTAAATAAATAAAATGATTTAAATGTTAGTTGAGTGTAGATGGCTGCTAGACTAGTTTAAATATGTAAATTTTAAAGGGGGGTTTGATTTTGGACTATTCGTTTTGTAATTGTGTCAATGCTGGTGGAGAGGTATATGGACATTTACATCAATGAAATGTGATGTGTTATCACCTAGGGCAATGAGCCCAACTGAATGCATGACCCCAAAGAGGCAGTCATATCATTGAAATGGTCACATATGTATTTCCTGCACCATTGACCTCTTCTAACTGTATGGATTTTGGATGATAAGCTGGCAAGATAAGACCGCTCTCCCATCCATATGTAGCGTTTCTCATTATTATTTAATATGCATGTTTCCTTCACCCGACAGATGCACATTCCTGCTAAATGAAGGCCATGTTTTCTCCAATAATATCAAGCTGTTCAGATGCACATTCCTATCAGCGTGATTCTATGCTAACATGTTCATACTGCATTGGTTGCTGATATATATCTGGAAGTGAGTATTGGTGTGGCTGCAGATTTTTAGTCTGGAGTCAAGTGATTTGCAAATTTGTGAGTGCATCTGGGTAGCTAATCTATACTCAACATTTTTAAGATTAAGTTAAAAACAAATAAAATAATAACTAATGAAACAGAATAAAACAACTTTCTTCTTTTGTTATAAAAAAATTTTTTTTAAGTTTGTGTGTTGTTAATTATATACGTAAATAAAATCTTTTTTGTGTTATTAATACTGATAGTGATCGCTTTTATTATTATTTATTAAAAGAAATATATTTAATAAATGTTTTAAACCTCTGCTACTTCATGAGCTAGTGACTTGGGCTGGCAGTTGTGATTTTAACAGCGCATATCTGCCTACTCTATAAATTTTCTAGGTTCGAATGGCCTACTGGCATCCTCATATGGCAGATACGGTGAGACTGTAAAATATTTCTTCTTCCTCGACTGTTATAATTTATATATATATTGAACCGTGTCCGAATATGTGCATTCGAAACACTGGTCTCTTAGGCAGAGAAGAACATACTCGGAGAGTATGTATGCCCAAACGATAGCTATAAAGTTTATAATTAGCATTACATTTCCAGGACATAGCTTCTTTTTGGCTGTTGAGTTCAACACCATGTCCAAAGCACTTTTTTTGTTTGTGTATAACCACGGATGCCAGCTGCTTATTCTAAAAGAATACTAAAAGAATAGACCATGCACTTTGAACAGTGGCCACTAACTCAATGCCAAAATCCACCACTAGCTCAGCTATTTGTAATCACTAATAGATTATACTTAATTAGTAGTTAAAAGAATTGATAAAAGAATTGACCGACAAATAAAGTTTAATTTTAAAGATAATTTATTAACTAACATTTATTTATTAAATTTAAACATTTTATAATTCTAATAAAACACACGCATATTTTAAATTAACATTTCAAAATAGTTTAAATATTCCTATAGATTTAATAACAGAACACTCTAATTTAACTAGTAAATATTGATATAATGATCATGCACATATTAACTCATGTACACACATAATAATAATAATAAAGGATTACACAGCATTTGAAATTTAATCACACATATCAATAGTTCATTTATGTATGATATAGAGTTCATATAATTAGACTCTTGAAAGATTCGTACGAATTAATGTAATGCAATGGCTATTACAGTATAAACGAAATAAGAAAATGTTTTTACCTAGGCTTTTGAATGTAGACGTAGAATTTTGTTCTCTTTGGTGGCTGCTATTGGTGAGAATATTCCCATTATAAATGCTTACTGCCGGCTGGGACTTTTCCTTGTTGAGTTTCCTTATTCTCATGATTATTACTATTGGAGACAATTAGATACTGATGGAGATTTTCTAAGATGTTATGCTGACATTATTTTACGGGCAAATCTTGCTGTTTTCATCAGACAATCAGGGCTGGAGAGAAACATGCGTTCCCAAAATCTTCTCAACACTGCATTTTGTTTCTTACCTGACTCAATTAATTTCTGAACTGCACTCACTCAATAAATTTGTGAACTGAACTACTGTCCGATAAAAAAGTCTATTTATACCTGCACCTTGTTGTCTTTCTAATATCTCCTGCAAAGATCTGTTGTTGAAATTCCAGTGATAATCATTTGATAAACGTGTTTTGAAAGATTACTTAATTAGTAATAGCCATGCAAAACGTTTTATATTATTAATTGATTAATAACCATTGCCATGTTTTTTTAATGATAATCTTTTTTAACTTTCATTTATTTATAATAACATTTATTCTGTTGTTGACAATCACACATATATACGCATGTATATTGCTAGTTTTACATTAACTTTTATTTAATTAAACTTGAATGAAAAGAGGTTTGTTTTTGTTTAAACTTTAAATTATTTATATTTTACGAATACTAATAAGAAAACTCTTTATTTCCTTTCATAAACCCTTAGTTTAATTTCTCTAACAAAACATCCTCTTCCCTTCTGATTAATTAACTGCAGCTCTTATTTCAGAAACCAACGATAGAAACTATTTGATTTTTATTCTTTTCTAAAACAAACTGCAATAAACTCTACAACGTTTAATTTTATGTTTTTCTTTTATGAAAGATTATTTTAATAATATAATTTTAGATAAAATTATATGTGCAATATCAATATTGGTACATTATCTCGCCCTCTTTTTGAGAGTAAAATGCGTCATTTTTGACCATTTTATATCTGACACCTTTAAATCTTAATTTATTATTTTTTTATTTTATTGACATGTTATTTATTTGTTTAATTCGATCACTTTAATTAAACTCTTTATTTTATTCATTTATTTAATCCTATAATTGTTACTTCTAAATCATTCATTTGACCTACTTATTTAACTTGATTTTATTGAATTTTAACTGTTTATTTACTAACATTTCTTCTTACTTAATGTGCTTGGGGAAAAATCTTTTATTCAATAATGCCTCCTTGTTATTATTATTATTCCTAAATTTCATTTAGTATTATTACCGCCTGTCTGGTGGTTGTTTTTCTTTTTTCACTAACCTCAATGACCGGGCATTATATGTTCCTTTTTCCTCTATTCCCTGTGCTATCACAAATGTGTTATTACCGTATTGCCATTTGATGATATAGGGGCCGTTGTATATTGGCTGGAATTTCTTGTATATATGTTTTTCAAGATGACTCATCGGATGATCTCTCACCATGACCTCATCTCCCCTCCTGAATATAGCCTTAGGTTTTCCCTGCCTCTGCTGCCATAGCATGCCCATTTTTCTTAACCGGTTGAGTGCTTGCTTAGCAACTTTTCTCTGGTTATTGGATTTATCCCAACTGGCAATTTAGTCTCAAACGAATACGGAATATTTCTTCCAAAATGTAGCCGAACAGGTTTGAATCCTATAAACTCATTTCTTGACCAGTTTATCATGTTGATTATTTGTGATGTTTCTTTCACCCATTTGCGATGATCATCCTATATATAAACACCAAATAGATGCCCCACCTCCCTCATAACCCATTCACATGGATTACACGAGGGTTACGAATCGACATAAGTATATGTCTTATCCCACGTCTGTCCATCCATTTCTTCCATTCACTAGATATAAAGGTCATTCCATGATCCAACAGAATTCTGTCTGGAATTCCTACCGTTTTAAAGTATTGTTGCTCCAAAACTCGAATAGTCTGTTTTTGTTAGCTTGAGCTACTGGATATGCTGCTACCAGCTTCGAAAACATGTCTTTACCATGAGATACTTCATTTTATTGAATGGAGCCAGAGGTCCGTAGAAGTATATCACTACTAAGCTGTATGGGTGTTGGGCATATATAGGTTGCAGCGGCCCGACTCCTGATGTGTTAGCAGGCTTGGTTGCTGAACATATGGTGCATCTACCAATCACATCTGTAATATTGGCATTCATTTCTGGCCAGTAAAACCAATGACTCAGCCATCCTTCCACTTTATTTGCCCCATAATGTCCGAAAGTGTCATGCACATATTTAATTATTTGCTCTCTCATGGTGACCAGAAGAAAAATGTGTGTTTTTTTTTGTAATACACACTGTAAAAGTTCTCCCTTTCTCTCACACTCCCCCACAACATTTTTAAATGTGCAAAGTGCTCATCTATACTTTCCGATGCCACCACAATGTCGTCTACATACATTATAACTAAATTCTTAACATCATCTGACAATACTTGATCCAGACATTGTATAAGCCCTGCCCCACTATTTTTTAGCCCGAAGGGAATCTGGTTAAAATTATATGCATGTCCATTATATTTAAATGCCATATATTTCTGATCCTCTGGATGAAGTTTGATTTGCCAGTAGCTGGCAGTTAAGTCGAACGTCGAAAATATTTTCTTATTTTGAAATTTCAATAACAATTCCCTCATAGGTGGCAGAGCATTAGTATCAGCTGTTGTTATCTTATTTAACTGCCATGCATCCAAACATAACTGAATTGATTCATCTTTTTTTTTACAGTTACGATGGGGTTATTAAAAGGAGATGAACATTTAGACATAATCCCCCATTTAAGCATTTTGTCTATTTGTTCTTCTACTTCATGTCTATATTGATGAGATATGGGATATCCATGAGCTTGATATGGTTGGTCTTTCATAAGCCTTATCCTGTGTTCATACCCTTGGATTACCCCAGGAACCTCGGAAAATATGCTTTCATATCTATTGAATAGTTTCTTCAGTTGGTCTCTTTGATTGTCATTTATGCATTTTGACTCATCCACCTTTCCCCCTATTTCTATTTCCATTACTGTGCTTTGTGCATCACTCTGTCTATTTATCTCATCCTTCTGGTGTTTTGTAAATGGAATTATTACGTTGTTTATTTCTGCACGGCTTCATTTATAATCCAATACACAACCTGTTTTGTACATAAAATCTGAGCCTAATATAGCCTCAGTAAATATTACTTATGTAATCAATGTGCGTTTAATAAATTTATAATTACAACTTTAAATAAAGTTATAGTAGAACATCAACAAGCCAGTAAGTTCATAAAGAGATTTAGAAAAAAAGAGAGTTAAATGAAAGGTTTGCAACAGAAGAAAAGGTTATAGAGGTAGTAAAAGAGAAAATTCATGAAAAATTGGAGGGATACATTCAAAAGAATGTTTCAGCTCTCCAAGTTCAGGGTAAAGAAGCTGTCAAATAATGGATAGTTAGTAAAGATGAAATCAATGAGAAGATAGAGCATTTAGAAGAACTTCTATGTTATGGTGTTAAAGGTATTAAGAATGAAATGGAATTAATGGAAAGCATGTTTGAATTTTTAAAAGCAGAAGTGAAAGGAGAAATGGATAAAAGTACTCTAGAATTTAAAAAAAAGTTGGGAATAGGAATAAAAAAATGACAAATTATAAAATCTAATAACACTGAAGATAAAAGATATCAATCTAAAATTGATGTAAAGTTGAAGAAATTAGAGAAATAATTAATAGATTGAATAGAGAATAATAAAAAAACAATTGAAGTGAATAATAGTCAGAAAAAATTGGAGGTTCAGATACATTTTAAAATTGAAGAAATTCAAGTAAGCAATCATGACAGATTAAAATGGTCAGAAAGTATAGGAAAATGGGCTCTATTGAAATTTTAAGAGATAGATCTATTGATAAAAAAATATCCCAAAATAAAACAAAAATATTACTAATAACTCTAAAGAAAAAAAAAGTAAGTTTCAAGAAACAGAATCTGGTAGAGGTTGTCAATCAGTAGAGGGAGAAATTTGTACAAGTAATTCTATAGCCATAATATTTATGAAAATAAAACCTTTTAAGGCAAATTATATGGAGAATCCCTCAGAATTTGTAAATAATTTAAAGGAATTGTTTTTGTGTCCTATATCAGAAAGGGAAAAATTAAACATTTCATGTAATCATTTATATGCTGATGCAAAAGATTGGTGGCAGTCACTAATTGGAAAACGTGCTATGTATAGAGATTTCAAAGTTTTAATCTTAGCTAGTTTTTGGGCTATCTGATAAGCAAGATTGTATTAGATACCAGGTAATACAAGAAAAATGTAACATTAATAATGGTGGTTATGCAAAGTTTTTCCATAACCTGGCTGCTAAGATTGAAAACCCTTGCTTATTTCTCTTTGTTGCAAATGCAAATTGTCAGATTAATTCAAAGAAATTTACCACATCATATTGAACAAATTCTCATAGTCACATATAGGTATACTACTGAAGAAGTTAGTTAGATTCTTGATGTCTTCGAATTGAGTGAATGTAATTTAGAAAAAAAAAGTAAAGAGCTTAAGAGAAAATTAAATTCACCAGTGGTTACAATTGAAGTTACACCCAATATGATTCAGACAGATATTAGCAGGGAACTATATTTTGGAATAAAAAGCAAATTTTTATCTAGGCTAAGAAGTCCTAGTATAAATACTTTGATTCAGGAGTAAGCCTCTAATTCATGAGAGTCAGCCTTCAACCAGTGGAGTTACTACTATTTTGGAGAAAACAGGAGGCAAAGTTAAAAGTAAATTAAAATAAAGTTTGGGAGGCTTTTGTGATTGTTTGTGATTTTACTAAATTCTAAAACAAATTGGAGAAAACACTTTTATGCTCTTACCTCCAGAAGAAATAAGAGGAACATATAATGTAGGAAACCTCATTCCTATTCTGTAAAAATCTAAAGCAGTATTTATCAAAATGAAAATGATAAGGATTACTTATCCAGATATTGCAATATTTACAGTTTATGAATGTTCCTAAGATAAAGCACTAGACCTTAAAGTAAATGTCAAGAGTAAAAAAGAATGTTGTTTGTTTAATTATTGTAGAATGCCAAACACTAAAGATCAATATAAAAGTTTTTTAAGAGTTAAGCATTATAAAATTTAAAATTAAATGAAGGGAGGGGATGTTGTGCACTTTTTATTAGTACCCCTATCCTAAAAAAATAAAGAGAATTAAAATTTTATTGCATAATTTTAAATTTTATAAAATCTAATTAAACTAAAAAAGATAATGATGTATTAGTTGTCATAATTAATTGAAGTTTATAAAGGATCTGAGGGGTAAAATACTTAACTAAAAATACATAGATAGGAGATAAATAATTATCTATCATGCCATTATATATACTAGTAAGTAAGCAATCAATATCCTTTAAAAGTAATAAATCTTAAAATCTAATTTTCTAAGGCCAAATATGTTATATAGATAGATAATAATTGTTTGTACCCATTTAATTTTATAAATAAAATTATTTTTTTGGTCAAATCTTATGTTATGTTTAAAAGTAGGTAAATAATATTTATTTTACAAAAATATTGATCTAAAATCAAAAAAGTAATTTGTATATTTATTTAATTTTTAAAAACTATTATCTTTATTTAAAAAATATTTCAAAATCAAAATTGCTATTTTAAAAATAAAGAAAATACTTGCAACTAAGTAAATGTCTTTCTAACAAAAAGGGAAGAGGATAATTAACCAATCAACAGCCTGCAAGCAATCATTTCAAAAAAAAAGGGAAAAAGGATGCAGAAATGAAAAAAGTTTCTACAGATCATAAAACAAGTAAACAGGTTTTAATTTTTATTTTAAAAGTTTGATAGAAAAAAAAAATCTTTGATTATTATTATTATTTCTCAACAAAGAAAAAAATAATGGATTTTAATTAGGCAATTATTTATCAGATATATGTACAAAGTTCTTATTAAAATGATTGAGTAACTTAATTGAGATCTACCACTCAAAGCAACAATTAATAATTCTTAAAATCTCTTGGAAATCATTGTATTGAGAAAATAATCCAAGATGAATCATAAATGCATACAAAACATTATCAACCAATACACTCATTGGAGCAAAACCATAATAGTTTTATATTTAGACTGGATTTCAGAGATAAATTTAAGGAAATTATTATGCTGCAGATTCATAAAAATAGGTGAATACAGTTAAATTCACAGGGAAAGGCAAATAAAAGAAAAACAAATTTCTTTGATCTAGCTGAGTATACATTTTTAAAAATCTATAGAATCAAATAACTAATAGCTAAGAGTAAAACCGTGTGTGAATGGAAAGATAAATTTTGTCATTAGACTAAAATCTAAAAGCATGATTAAATAAAGTTTGCATTGAAAAAATAATTAATTCAGAACCATACTGGTTGGAATATCACTTTCTGCAGAGTTTGAAATGAAAACTATATTGCATACGTATTTTAAAAAAAGAAATGTGTCCTTGTTCAAAATAATAGTAGTTTGCCAATACAGATGAAACTACATATCACCTTGAATGGAGAAAATGTATAAAACAAATGTACAAAACAGGTTTGGACATTACCAGTATGAAAAAAAAATGGGAATGCTTTTTTTATAATGATATTATCCAAATTTTGCATGGACTCAGTTGAATGCTAAATTAGTATTAGTGCAGAGAGCATTTAAAACCCAAATGGATAAGACAATTCAGAGATAATTGGTGATTACTAAAAAATGAAATTTTTAAATCATCAACAACTCCAATGTCTTATGAATTTATCATTATAACAATAACCTGCATTGTGTGGAACAATTAGAATGCCAGGAAAAGGTAAAGTTTTTTTAGAGCTTGTAATTTAAATAAAAAAAAAATTTGCTCATAATGTTTGTATCTATATATGTCTTAGTCTTACAATGGGGAGGATAAATCAATAGATAGTGGAATCAATAAGTGAATTAATTCAATTGTTTACATCATTAGTTATTTTAAAAGTAATGTTGTTATTAAATATTGTTCGAGATTTAAATATAAATATATGATCAATGTCCTAGAATTAAATATATAATAATATATTTAACAGGGCTCTTTTAGTATGTAATCTCTGCCATTTTGAATTTCAAAAATGATCAAAAACATCATCTGACACATCTAAGTGATAAAAAAGTATGCAAAATGCAAAAAAAAAATGTAGAACTCAGGTCATGTGACTTGGGAAAAAAGGCCAAAGCAGTGCATTATAAAAAAAAAAGGCCAAAATGTGAAAAATTTAGAACTCTGGTCATATGACTATAATATCTATTAAAAGTAACACATATAAATCTGAAAACTTCACAAAATAGATATGAGATCACATACTTGGGACTTAATTAACAAATATATGCTATTAAAATATCATTTTTGTCATCACTTCACTAAATATAATTTCTTAACTTGCAAGCCCGAATAACGATAAGCTAAAACAGTAGCTTCACTAACATATATAAAAGTAGGTTTTGAGACTGAAGATTTATATATTTGCTGAAAAGCAACATAAATTAGCTATTTGAGAGCTTATCATCCCTCCAAAACTATTAATATTATCAATCTCCACTCTGAATTATGACATCACATAAATTAATAAAATAACAATATATAGTAATCTAATATAGGCAGAACTACAGATTGGAATGATACAGATGTAATAATAATTGAATACAGTTATTATGATTTATAAAGATAATTAAATTAGATTATTTGATTTAATAGAGGCAAGATTGTTACAAAGATTATTATTGAATCAAAATTACATTATAGTTTCATTAAAGTTATTTTACAGAGTTTATTTATTATAAGTTATTATTAATGACGGTTCAATATTTATAGCTATCCTTAGAGAGTTATGAAATTAGTTTGATTTTAGATTTAATTTTATAGAGTTCTCTAGGAAAATATGTTAACAGCTAATCTTCTAGCTGAGGCAACTGCTACTGGCTTTCTTTGCTGGGCTGGTGTGTCTCTGATCTCCTCATAGAAAACTGTTGATATTGAACTTCTCAACACTTTTCCTCGCCCTTGCAACACCATGAACTTGTTTACAAATTTTAGTTTTACCATGGTTCTCATACAAATTAAACAAGTTTTGTGACATAAGATAATTTCCAAAAATCAAATGAACTTTTTTAAAAGAGATTTTAAGTCTTCTAAATATCTCATTATATGTGGAACTTTGTTACCTCTAAAATTGGAAATTTATATGAGAATAAAGGTAAATTTGTACTTAAAGATAAATAATTTAAATAGCATTGCAATGGATATAAGATCAATTACATCGCAGTCTTATTCTGATATATATGTAGGTGCACTTATACATATGTTTACACAACTTTAATAGTGCACTTATACATATGTTTACACAACTTTAATATTTTAATTTATAATTGAGTATATGTAAACAATACACATACAGACATTATATTAGATGTTTGCAAATATGCACACATACACAAAAACATATGCTATTACATTCTAAAATAAATTATTATAGAATTAAATATGTGGTGTTGGGTGGATTTGAATTAGGAAAACAATATTACTATGGTACATAGTAGGTGAAATGGGATGATAGACAAAAAATACCATTAACCATACTAATATTTTTTTCCTAATTTAAACTGTCCAATTCCATGTATATAATTCTATAATAATTTATTTAATATGTAATAGCATATATTTATATGATATCATCATTATCATCATCAACTATTATCAATACACTGCAGGATGAAAGTCTCTTCAAGTTCAATCCGACTTCTCTGATCTTTAGCTTCTCTCCTCCACATCACCCCTGCACACTTTCTTATTTCGTGCCCTCCATATCACATGTGGTTTCTTTCTGGATCTTTAACCATCTCCTGGATTCCAATTTAAGATTTCAATTGTCAATCTATTATTATCTCAGCAGCAGTATGCCCAATCTAACTCCACTTCAGTTTTTTACTTTTCTCAATGACCTGTTTGTTCTCTTACCCATATATTAAATCTTTGATACATCTCTCCATACTTCTTCAAGTGATCTGAAGTCTCTGTATCCATAAGTAAGCACTGGAAAAACACATTTATTAAAAACTTTCATTTCCAAACACATAGGCATATCTCTTTCTAGTATTAAATTAATTCTACCAAAAACATTCCAACCAAGTTTAATTCTATGATTAATTTTATCCATTATGTTTCCATCTGTATTAATAAACTGACCAAGATATTTGTAGCTGTTAACTTCTTGTGACACATCATAATCATTATTTTCATATTTTCAGAAAATCCATTACATAACTTTAGTGTTTTTAACATCTGTCTTTAGTCCTACTTTCCTACTTTCATTTGATAACTTCTGCTACATTTTTTTTGCATTTCTAAAGCATTATTTGCAAAAACAACTACATCATCTTCAAAATCTAAATGACTTAAATAATTTTCATTTACTTTCACTCTTTTAGTTTTCCATTTAAGTCCACAAAATATTTCTTGCAGCACTGCTGTAAAAAGTTTTGGAGATATCAAGTCACCTTGTCTTATACCTTTTTCAATTTTGACTTCAAACCACTCAAAGAAGTATGGAGAGAAGCATGTTGGGAGTAACAAGAAGAGATCGAAAATACAATATATGGGTAAGAGAACAAACTGGTGTTGCTGACTTCATTGACAAAATTAAAAGACTGAAATGGAGTTGTGCTAGACATATTGCTGGCAGAGATGATAATAGATGAACAATTGAAATCTTAAACTGAATTCCAAAAGATTGCAAAAAACACGGAAAGAGACCACATGTGAGATGGGTGGATGAAATAAGAAAATGTTCAGGGATGATGTGGAGAAGAGAAGTGAAAAATCAGAGAAAATGGATTGAACCTGGATAGACCTTCATCCTGCAGTGGATTGATAATGGTTGTTGATGATAATGATGACATATAAATATATGCTATTATATATTAAACTAAATTATTATAGGATTACATATGCGGAATTGGGTGGGTTTGAATTAGGATAAGAATGGTAAATGGTATTATATGTCTATCATCTCGTTTCACCTATTATGAACCATAGTAGTATTTGTTTCTATTTCAAACCCACTTAAATCCGCATATATAATCCTATAATAATTTAATATGTAATAGCATATACTTATGTGTATGTGCGTATACTTGTATACTTGCATATATCATATATATTAATGTGTGTATGCGTATTCTTTACGCATAGTCAATTATAAATTAAAATATTAAAGTTGTGTAAACATATGTATAAGTTCACCTACATATATATGAGAATAAAAGAAGACTTAAAATCTCTTTTAAAAAAGTTCATCTAATTCTTGGAAATTATCTTACATTACAAAACTGGTTTAATTTGTAAGAGAACTAAGTACAGAGTTTTAAAAATAAATTCTAAAATAGATTTTAAGTCAAAAGAGAATCAGTCAAGCGGCAATATTTTTTGAATAAATTAATTTTACTTTGGTTTTCTTTAAAGTAACAAAGAGATTTTAAAACTTAAATGGTAAAACTAAAACTTCTAAACAAGTGCATGATGTTACAAGAGGAAGGAAAAGCATTGAGAAGTTCAAAATCAACAGCTTGCTGTTAGAACATCGAAGACACCAACCCAGCAGAGAAAGCCACTACCAGAAGCCTCAGCTAAAAGATTATCTGTAAACATATCTTTTTGCATAGCTCTATAAAATTAAATCTAAAATTGAACTAATTTCATAACTCTCTAAAGCTAGCAATAAATATCGAAAGTTTATAAATAATAACTTTTAATAAATAAACTGAGTAAAATAACTTTAATGGACTATAATAACTGACATAAGGCTTATTATATACCTGTACCAATATATGTAATATATAGATATATGAGCACAGACTTTCAAATGATCCCGCTCTCCACTCTATCTCATAATACTGATACACTTGAACACACTTATGCCGCAAAGATAAGTAATCACCAATATAGGTATTTCATGCTAAACCAGCAATCATCAGTTGTGTCAAATTATCATCTCTACACATATATGCAATAAGTGCTCAGATATATATTAAGATACCCAATCTTCATTCAATGGACAGGCTTCAATCCACTTGACCCTCCAACTCTTCAACTGTCCATCCAATTGAAAATCTGATGATGGAATGCTCAAAGGCCATCCTGAGGCTGAAATTCTTGTCACAACCATGTTGACCCAAAGTCAATCTGATCCCTCATGTACAGGACATAATCCATTAACTGCATATACAAGGGATGCATAGACGTCTGTACTATGTAATAACTGAAATACAGGCTTATTATATGAGGAGTCAGATCGACTTTAGGTCAACATGGTTGTGACAAGAATTTTGGCCTCAGGGTGGCCTTTGATCATTCCATCATCAGATTTTCAATTGGATGGACAGTTGAAGATTTGGAGTGTGGAGTAGATTGAAGCCTGTCTGTTGACATATGAAGAGTGGCTATCTTAATATAGATAGATAGATAGATAGATAGATAGATAGATAGATAGATAGATAGATAGATAGATAGATAGATAGATAGATAGATAGATAGATAGATAGATAGATAGATAGATAGATAGATAGATAGATAGATAGATAGATAGATAGATAGATAGATAGATAGATAGATAGATAGATAGATAGATAGATAGATAGATAGATAGATAGATAGATAGATAGATAGATAGATAGATAGATAGATAGATAGATAGATAGATAGATAGATAGATAGATAGATAGATAGATAGATAGATAGATAGATAGATAGATAGATAGATAGATAGATAGATAAATAGATAGATAGATAGATTAGATAGATAGATATGAGTACTTATTGCATATGTGTAGAAATGATAATCTGAACCAACAGATGATTGCCTGTTTAACATAAAATATGTATATTGGTGATTATTTATCTTTTCAACGTATACGTGTTCAAGTGTATCAGTGATATGAGATAGAGTGGTGAGTGGTGGGTCGTGTGAAAGTCTGTGCTCATATACTTATGAAACTATAGTGTAATTTTGATTTAATAATAATATTTGCAAGAATCTTGCCTCTTTTAAATTAAATAATCTAATTTAATAATGTTTCAAAATCATAATAAAACTGTATTCAGTTATTATTTCATCTGTATTTTTCCAATTTGCAGTCTTGCCTATATTATATTACCTTATATTGTTATTTTATTAATTTATGCTATGCCTTAATTTAGAGTGGAGATTGATAATATTAATAATTTTGGAGAGATGATAAGTTCTTATGTAATTAATTTATGTTGCTTTTTAGCACACATAAATCTCCGATCTGAATACGTACTTTTATATAAGTTAGTTAAGCTACTATGTTTTAGTTTATCTTTATTTGTGTTTGCATGTTAATAAATTATATTTAGTTAAGTGATAACAAGAATGATATTTTAAAAGCATATTAAACAATTAGTTAATTAAGTCCCAAATATGCTTTACTCCTCCTTAATTTAATTGATTCTAAATTAGCTGTTTTCTTTACTCCACTCCTTCTTAACCATGTTTATCAAGTGGTAATCAATAATTTATTTACCGAAATAATATAAACACAAATAATATTTCAAAAATAGATATAAATTAATTTGGTATTGGCATTATTACAAAAATTCTTAACTTGTATTTTAGGTGATGCACAAGATCTGACACTAATTCAGCAAAAAATATCTATCTGTATTATTACTAATATATATATATATATATATATATATATATATATATATATTAGTATACACTTAGTTATATATATATATATATATATATATATAACTAAGTGTATTTAAGTTTGTTTTGCAGTAATTTTATGACTATAATAGGAAAATAATCGATTTAAATACAATGATTGTTTTACAAATATAAATAAATTACTCAGTTTAAATATAAAAGGTTTTTTTTTTCATTTTAATTATATTACTTTTTAAGTTTAAATAAAATAATTCAACAAACAAAAACATACTTCTAGAATGTCATATAAAATTTACATTAAATTTTGATTAAAAATATATTTAAAATTTAATATTTATATAATATTTTACTTGGGATATTTCATTTATATTTTACATATAAGCATATATGTTTAAACTAAACACATATAAAACATAACTAGATGTAATAAGTAAAATATATGAACTGAACTGTATCCAAAGATCATTGCCTACTTTTTAAATAAGTTATTTTTAACAACACATTTTATAATATATATTGTGATAGTTTATATTTTTACTCTGCACTATTTATATATGTAGATACTTTAAAGCAATAGATTTGGATATCACCAGGTTGATAGAACAATCTGAATATCATGCAGATTTTTAAACAGATATAGATCTACATAAGATACTACTTAATAAAACAATATTATATAATTTTAATAAACCACTAAACATCACATGACCACCATTTTTATGCTCTCACGTGCTGTTTACACAGAAGCAACACTCTCGATACAATATTACTACTCAGTGCAAGCCAAAATAATAAATGGATGCAGGAAGGTTTGTGCATAAAATCTTCATCTAGTTAAGATCTATGCAACTATACATACTAATGATCTTGAATTAAAAAGTTTATTGTGTTTTTATTTTGGGTTTAAAGCTGTATAGTTAGCTAAGAATGTAACAAGTGACTGAGGAAGGGTTGCACTAGGCCCTAAGATTTCAGTGCAAAGCTATCAGATTCAAAATTTCTTACTGAAGAAACTATTAAGCTGTCAATTATTATGGGCATATTGTATGAGTGATACTAGATATGAATTTATGCACAAATATTCCTGCATCCATTGATTACTCTGGCTTGCACTGAATGGTGTTACTCTATAAATAGTTACGTCTCCATGTAAACCTTTAGTAAACTTAATATGATTTTCTCCTTACTTTACACATGCCAACATTAATATCCACAGTGTGAAGCAGTTGTCTTTTCATCAGAAGTTTTAATCAATAACCAAGTAACTACTATAAAGCTAGGTGTACATCTACTTAAACCTATACTGTAACAATCCATTAAAATTAAAAGAATAGAAATGAAAGAACATTATTAAATAGCATTATTAAATCAAGACCACATTGGTTTTCTTTTATTTATCAATAATGTTATTGTTTTTATTAACACATCAAATTATCTAGTATTATTTATATCATTCAAGTATTGAACACATGGATGATTATGCATACATTATTTCAATATGAGCACATACCTTTGATGCTATCCTTTACAAAAATATGTATTTATTTTAGAGAACAAATTTAATAGAAATTCTGATTAACTTTAACTACTGCTGTTAAGAAATTGTCAAAAATTGAATAACATTGAATTGTTTAAATTTTATCTATTTTATAGAATGCTTCTCAATTCATGACTTACTTAATTATTCTACTTCTTTTAACTAAATATAAATTTTGTCTGTCTTTTTAGGAATAAAACTAACAGCCAACTCAGATTATAATTGTCAAGCATTGGTGGTCGAGAGGTCAGCAATAGCTGCTTTACAAGCAGTTATCCAAGGTTAGCGGGTTTTCTTCCTGTCTGATGCTATGACACATGAGAAAAAAAACTCATTATAATTTCACCAATTGTCTTCTTTATAAAACTTTTTAATATTGTTTTAATAATTGTCACATAAGAATAGAAACTTTTATTGATTATACAATCTATTACACATGTTAATAACCAGTTACTTATAAATGCTATTAATAATAAAATAAAAATTATCTTACTTGTTATATACACATGGGTCTCGTTTTATGTGGATTTATTTAATGTGATTTTGAAGTTATACAGTTCATATTTCTTCTTAATATATTTTTGTGTCGTTTTCTTTTATGCAATAAAAATTATTAGATCAGAAGTCGAGTTCCAATAATGCACTATTACTTTAAATATTATAAATTTCATGCACTCACATCATAATTAAAGTAATAGCGCATTATCGGAGTTCGACTTCCATCTAATAATTTCAAGATTTTCAGCACTTTATAATAGTACTGTAATAGATTTTATGCAATAAAAAAGTTTGTAATTCACTTAAAATCAGGATTTCCCCATTTTATATATGTATATTAAATTTTACAAGATTATAATGTAAATCTGTTCAAACGTTATAGATGACTATACTATATATGTTGCTGCTTTTGCATTTTACATCCCATTCTATATTTGCTTTTTTAAAAAAGAGTACGTAATTAATTAATAATTTAGTGTCCATAAGTAATAAATTTTACAAGGCTATTATGTAAATCTGTTTAAACATTATAGATGAAAAATACTATTATGTTGTTATTTTTGCATTTTAAATCACGTTCTATTTTTGCTTTTTATAAAAGGAGTACGTAATCAATTAATCATTTAGTGTCCATAAGTTTATTTTTAAAAGGTAACAGTGGTGGGCACAATTAAATTTGACAATTAAAATCTGATTTTTAATTGTAATTAACAATTTAAAAATTACATAACATGATCTGAAATTGATGTGAGACAATGAAATTTGATTTTTAAATGGAATTGAAAATTAAAAATTTAAAGACAAATATAAGAATTTAATTTTTAATTGTTAGTTTTAATTAAATTTTGCCCAACAGTGGTGAGTCAGTATTTTTTTATTATCATAAGTCTAAGTTCTTATTTTTATTTTAAACTTTTAGTTTACCCTAATGGAGAGAAAAAAAAACACCCAGGAAAATGAATTTCTTTGGAAACAAAATTTTGAATCACTTAGCGAAATGGGAAGGATCAACAGCCATTGGAAAATATTTTAGTTGTATTTCCTCTTGACTACATTTAAGAAGAGGTACAGTACCTCACATCACATCACATCATGATGAATCTGATGTCTCAAATAGTGAAAATAATTAAAACACTGTACATATATGAAAAAATGTAAATTACGCATAAAAATATATTGTTTTGAATAAAATTAAATATTGTAGTTAATAAAAAAAGTAAAAAAAAGTTTATTTTGTATCATTTTTTTTCAAATTTGAAATTTTTTATTAGTCATATTGTATTTTCTTATTTTTTATGCGAAGTTTAAAGTAATTTTACATTGTTTTTTTGGTTTTATGCAATTTTGAAAATTACAGTAACCTATCCCCCATTTTTCAATGTAAGTTAAATCTATTTTTGTGTGGTTTCTTTTGTGTGTGTTTTCTGAGGAACCTATCTACCACATAAAATGAGACCCAGGTGTAGGTAAATAAGATCAAGTGTATTTTTAAAATAAATTATAAAACTCCTTCTTTTGAATGTTCCAACTCAGATTAAACCAAGTTCCATACCTACAAATATTACTGACAAATTTAGTAGCCAAACCTGTAATGGAGAAACTTTTTTTTAGATATTGCAGCTTTAAGTTATTTTTTCCTACTTTTATATGGCAACTAATGCAATTTATACTTAGTATTTATCTGTAAATTATATGGATGAACAATCAAAAAATTGCCACATTATTGTCCAAAATTTACAGTTTAAGATTTCTTTCTTGAAATAGATATGAGCAGTAGCAAACATAAGACACCTTCAGATATGTGATATACTATTTCCATCATCTGTCAGTAAATTTTGAATGTATAGAAAATTTTAAACTTTATTTAAACTTTTCAAATACAAACAACTTCTTAGTAATAACACACAAATAATTAACTTAAATTAGTAATTATGCAACATTTTTAGTAGTCATATTATCTACTCTTTTTTAAGAATTTTTGGCATAACCAGCAAGAGTATTTACATAGGAGTCATACATATGCCTTTAGAATTTGAAATGTTGGATTTAAGGTAAAGCTCTAAGGTGAATGCTCTAACCAACTAAGCTATTTTATCAAAGACAAAAGTTAGTATAAACTTAATATTTTTATATAAAAGGGTTGATTCATCATGTCCCCTTCAATGGTTATTTTTGAGCAAAGTTAATTAGAGGCTTTTAAAAATTTTTTATAAGCACAAGATTGATTAGTGGTTTTCATACATTGTATATTGCCATATTGGCTTGACTTCTAGGATTTTTTCCATTGTCATATGATCAGCTTCCTTGAATATTTATCTTTCCATGTTTTTCTTTATCCAATGTTACTTTTATTTCACAATTAAACATATGACTATTAGTACATACATGATGTGCTAGTACAAACAGATTTATATTTTCTTTTTTAATTATTAGTTTGTTTACTTTCAATCACTGTTCAATAGTGTGAGAAGTCTCACCAATCCACATTCACATGATATTACATAGATGAAAATTTTGTTCTGTGCATTTCCAATTTAGGTTTGTTAGAAGTAAAAATTCCTCAAAGCTTGATATGACTTTGGAAAGTTATTCTAATATTATATTGACTGTAGAATTGCTTTAATTTGTGTACTATTCCTGATCTGTATGGATACACCACAGTAACAATAATATTTTTTTTGGTATTTGTTTATTTGATGTATTAAATGTTTTATTGATGACCACTGATGGGTAATTATTTTTCATGAATGTCTTATGTGAATCTCTTCTTTTTCCAACTCATAGGTTATTTTTCAAACTTTCACTGATTTGTTGCAAAGTGATAATATAATCCCAAAATTTATACTTCTGGTATGAATGGATATATATGCCAAAGACTTGCAAGTGTCTGTTGGTTTTTATATGTTGTTGTTTTTACTTTATCATGAGGGAGTCCTATCATAAGAACATCTAAGAATGCCACTTTTTGTTCTGATTCTGATCTTAATTGAAAGAGATATGCTGTTGATATGTGTCCAGATTGACCATAATTGTATCTCAACATATCACCATACCACAAATATATCAACATAGAAAAGCTACATATTAGACAAACATGAAAAAATATTTAGCACTGTGCATGGTAGTTTCAACTTTTTCCATATAAATGTTGCAAAGCAACGGTGATTTATTGGCCATCTATTGATTTTCTTGGAAGAATCTTTGGGTTATAATGAATGTACATTGTGGTTTATAGAATATTAATAATTGAATGATACTGTATACTATCTACTGTCCCATTATTGGATATAATGGCATCCATTGAAAAATTTACCCAAAAATTGTCTCTGAAAGTGGAGTAGAATTATGCTGGAGCAATAAAAGTCCACTTTATTAAAACAAAATTTGATTTTTAAATGGAATTGAAAATTAAAGACAAAAATAAGAATTTAATTTTTAGTTGTTAGTTTTAATTAAATTTTTCCCAGCAGTGGTGAATAAATGTTTTTTTATTATCATAAATCTAAGTTCATAAACCATTAATAAAATTATCGTCGTCATTGTCAACAGAAAACCATTAACACAACATGAGAGTGAACTTGGCACTAGTTGTATTTCACCTTGTGAGAATAATTGCTGAGATATTCTTGACTTTATTTAAGAAGAAGCCAAATACATCACATCACATCACATGAGAATCTGATTTTTTACTAGTTTGCAAACAAACGTCTTTTTGGAGAAATAGCGATAATAATTAAAACGTGTATAAAAAAATTTAAATTACTGTACTGCAAATTATGCAGAAAAATATATTATTTTGAATAAAATTAAATATTATAGTTAAAAAAAGTTTGTCATAGCATTTTTTTCAAATTTGAAATTTTTTATTAGTCATATTTTATTTCCTTATTTTTTTTGTGCGAATTTTAAAGTAATTTTATGTTGGTGCTTTGCTTTTACGCAAATTTTGAAAAATCACAGACCACATCCCTCCTTTTTCAATGTAAGTTACGTCTATTTTTGCACAATTTCATTTGCGCGTGTTTTCTGAGGATCCTATCTATCGCATAAAACGAGACCCAGGTGTATATTGGAAGCTTGTTCACAAAATTTAGAAGAATTATAAATTGTTTTCTTTTATTTTAATTACTGTTTAATAATAATAATAAAGTGTTAAATATTTTCATACTTCCAAATTGGTTTAATATTATTAAAATATTATTTAAAATAAAGCTGCCACTAGAACTAGTGGAATAAAAAGTTTATGAAATTCATATCCACTCTATTATATTTTCCAGTGTCACAAACAGTCCAAGCCCATCATCACTTTCATGATATTTATTGGTGAGCTTTTGTTTAATTGGAAAATTATAATCCAACTTAGCATTTCAATCTATAATTGATTTTTACACACTGATGTTCAATATATTATAAATTATTATTACTCAAAATTTAAAATTTTACAAACTAGATCACTTGAATAAAGCTAGATGTGATAGAGCCAAACCATATGGTTACTATATATATATTGAACCGCCCACCTTCCCAACCTATCTGAAATAATTTTACTAATAAACGATACAGATAATAATCTCAAACTTTACTCTACCTTCTTTCATGCCATTTACTCTTCGAAGATGCTTGGTCCTCAGGTAAAGTGTAAAATGTCAGTAGAAGCAATCTACAAATAATATGAACACTTGGCTACTAGATAAATACTAACCAAACAAACACTTTATTTGTTTTAAAGAAAAAACCTTTGGGTGCCAGTTAATTACATTGTAATCAACAAGTCTATCTGATCAGCCTATCTAGTACATGAGATCCAGCTAGCTCAACAGATTTTAACTACCTTTTAAGAGAATAACAATTCTGCCCTAGATAATACTTCTATTTTAAAAAAATAACAATGTACTCAATGAGAAAACAATTTATGTCTTTACACAACAAATCCTTACTTTTAAAATTATAATTTTCCCTATCCTTTTACGTTTAAATTAATTATTTCTTATTTAATGGTTAAATTTTTCCCTTTCCACTTCATTAAAATATTACTCTTTATAACTGTATGTGCTAAAACATAAACATAAATATATTTTAAAAGACAATTTAAATATTTCTTTTTTAAAAAAAAAAACAATTGTTTTGCTTTATAATTTAACCACACAAATAAAATATACACAATACATTAACTTAAAATTCACACATTCATATACACAATGTCTTTAAATATAATTATATATAGAAGCTGATATTGTTTACATTTTCCAAATATTATTTTAAAAAGTTTAAAGTTTTATTTAGCACAGTTTATTGTTTATCTTTAAAGGAAATCAAGAATGAAAGCATATTAAAACAAAAGTTACCTAGGATTTATGAATTTGGAAATGACACACACAACACAATGTAGATTCTTTAAAATTACTTATGACCAGTTGACACTAATTTCCAGCAAATCTTCTTTGGATTCTGTGATCTTATATAAACTTTCATGAATTTTTCAGTATATACACACTCCACTACTTTACTTGCTTTATTTGATCATGGTTCCCTCCAAACTAAGAAACCTCCAGCTGATTGCACAATGTGGTGATTTAACAGTGCTTTGTATCATGAAACATAACAATTTATATAATTGTTATATTTATAGCTTCAAGAAATATTTTTAAAAATGTAATCCCCAGAATAATAAATGTTGAAATATTTAAACCATTTAAACAATGGAAATTTTTTATTACTTCCAGTGTCTATTGTCTCATGAAATTACTGTCTGTTGCTTTGCTTTGATTGGGCTTCTATTTTTTTTTCTTTAAAACCTTCACACACACGTGCACACATTTAATTGTTTTATTGTAAAACAAAACAAAATTTATTTATTATTTTTTATTACAAATTAATCAAAATAATATTAAATCATTTTTATTTCATAAGATATTTTACTTTTTTAAATAACAAAAAAAAATCTTATCCTCTTTTAAAACATTTATTATTTGTTTTTCTTTAATAACCCCCCCCCCACCCTACTATTTAGTTGTAAATTTTTATTCTTTTAACTTTTATTTTTTAAATAATGTGAGATTTATAAAATAATAATTAGATAACAATGTATCTCGGTACAATATATATATATATTCTTTGAAATGAAATATAATAAATATAATTAATTACAAGACAACTATATACTTAAACAATATGTAAATAATAAATTTATTAACATCTCATCGATTTTCTTTCAAAAATGAACCTTATGAAGATATATATATATGTTTCATGTGAACTTATGAATTATATATATATGCCATCCTCTGAAACATATATATATATGTTTCATGTGAACTTATGAATTATTTGTAAATCACAATGTGATAGCACATTGTATCAAAATCAGAAGGCTTATGTACATATATTCAGCATACCCTAATTTCATTTTAATTGTTATTAATAAATTGATATTTTATTATTAAAATTTTTCCAGTGAATTTATTCATCCCTAAATAGTTTAAGATTATCATATGTTTGCATTATATGTTTTGATCGCAGTAACAATTCTAGAGCTTTAACTATTTGAGCTGCATTAATGCATACTGATCTGTTATATAAAAGAGGTTTATATTTAGAGTTTTTGACATGCAGGTGATGATGCTGTATAGTGCAAAGAGGTTGATCTTTACTGAACATGCTCTACAATTCATTTTAATTATTTATTTAGAAATTAAGTTCATAGCTGGCTTGTGTATTAAGTGTACTAAGTGAGCAGAGCATTATTAATGATCAGGATGTTAATAGTATCAAAACATTATTTTTAATTGCTATTTTCTTATGAATTAACACTTAATCTTGCACATCTAAATTATTGTTTTATAATCTTTCCTAACCTGGCAAGGGTGAAATAATTAGGCTAGTCTATGATAAACCCATTTCAAATCCAGCCATATGATTGATGATTTATTAATTTTTATTGTTGATCATTCATAATTATGAATGTTTATTACTGTTGTAGAATGCTGGTAAACTTATAATTCCTTAATAGTTAGTTCTTTCTTGATTTCTCATGATTCTCATATTTATACTCATTTAATATTTGTACATGTATATTTTATATTAACTGAGTTGAAGACGATGACTGCTATCACTCCCGTGATCAATACCATTACACTATATCTATCTATCCATCTATCTATCTATCTATCTATCTATCTATCTATCTATCTATCTATCTATCTATATATCTATCTATCTATCTATCTATCTATCTATCTATGTATCTATCTATCTATCTATCTATCTATCTATCTATCTATCTATCTATCTATCTATAGTCATCTATCTATCCATCTATCTATCTATCTATCTACCTATCTATCTATGATAAACAAAATAAGTTATAAATTTCGTAACTGGTTTTTAGAAAGCATTTTATGATCACTAGATGGAGCTTTACCAATAGCTCCTAACAATCTTTTGCTTACATAAACAGTGAGAAAGATAGAATTTAATATCTCTTTCATTGTCTCAACTTCCAGACCAGCTGCTTTCAAGATAGTTGGCTCATGTCAGTGAAAGGTTATATATATATATATATATATATATATATATATATATATATATATATATATATATATATATATATATATATATATATATATATATATATATATATATATATATATTACAGATGAGTGGAGGGTAGTAATCCTAGGAACATTGCATATCCCTCTCACAAAATACATTCATTGTTTATATGGACATTATGGTGCCCATAAAATAGAGCATACTTTGAGAAATTGGTTTTGCTGGCCTGGTATGTATAAAGACATATTAAGGTCACTTCAAAATTGTCTAGTGTGTCTTCGAGCCAAGCCAGTAAATCAAATTTACTAAAATGCTGCAAAATCAATATTACCTAAAGGACCAAATGAGATCTTGGTGATCGATATTATAGGCCATCACCCCCACTTAATAAACAAAAATATCTATTTGTCACTTATGATCTCTTTACTAAATATGTTTCTGCTTACCCAATACCCCAAGCTAATACCAGATATACCATCAAGCTATTTGACACCCTCCAACTTGTGAGGATAGAAAAACCCAAAACCATTTTAACAGACCATGGTACTCCTTTGCTATTCAAAGAATGGTAAAAATGGGTGGGAAGATCACAAATAAAGCATGTGCTCACATCCATTAGGAATCCACAATCAAACCTTTGTGAACATGTAATGCGGAAGCTCGGTCGGTTGTTCAGGACTTACCTTGGGGATGAGCATAGAGGGTGGGTAAGACTGATAGACCAGATAGTTAATTATATCAATTGGAGTGTGAATGAATCCATTGGATTCACACCCATTGAACTACATTTTAATCAATCAATTCCCATGTTGTTCACTAAATATCAACCTATGACTAGATATAAACAAAATAGTATGGAGGAAAATGTGCAGAAAGCATATCTTCGATTGGTAAGTAAGGCCAATAAAAGGAACAAAAATAAGACAAGTATTCTACATACTATCAAAGTAGGAGATAAAGTTTTAGTAAAAAACCCTCATATTAGTAAGCAAATTGAAAATAAGTACAGTAAGTTTTACCATCTATATGAAGGACCTTACACAATATTTAAACAATCAAGTCCTAATGCATTTTGGTTGAATATGAAAGGACAAGTTAGGGGTATGTATAATACCTGAATTATGAAACCATACTACGGACAATCTTAGTAATTGTAAAATTGTCATACTCAACTGATGTGTAGAAAAAAGAGATGAATGCTAATAAGTAAAAAAAAATTAGATATTATGAAGTTAAGTTAAAAATTATGATGAGAGTATTCCCTAATGAATGCCAAAGCAAATGTTAGAAAACTTTAGAACCACTTTATTTAAAAGAGTTAAACCACGCTAAGTGATGGTTGCTCCAATCTTCTGTTAGTCCTCAAATAAAATCCAATAAGACTCAATAGGAGCAAGATAGAGGTTAACAAGAAAAAAAATGTGCTATCTGAAACAGAAACACATTTTTAATAGTGTGCTCAAAACATAACCATCATTAGTGAAAAAAAAACAACAACCTATGTTTAAACCCCACCTTGAAAAGTATTTTATGAGAGTGAGTAGAGAAGAATAGAAAGCAATTTGTGTAGTTGAGTGTAGAAAACAGTAAAATAAGGTTTCACTACCCTTCTTATATATGTTGAAAAAAAGTCAAACTTCAAATGCAAACCTTGTGTAAGTGTTAAAATTTTCATTACATATTAAAATTCTAACTTTGTAAGGAGAGGGCATTGTAAAGGATAGCTTACAATGCACATATTCCTAAAAAGATCAAGCATATTTATATTAATAGTGGGAAGATTATTATTTGTTATTATTATTACCTATATAATACACAATAAATTACTAAATTATAATAAATAAAATACGATCAATATTTTAGAAAGTACTATTGTATATATATAACTATTTGATTAAATAAAATGTAATGTATGTATATATATAAATTTTAAATTGAACATTAATTAATAGGTAAATGAATTTGGGATGACTTGAAGTTAATTAGGTGTGCACATATGTGTGAAAATAAAACTGATTTTATGATTTGATTTTATTATTTTTATTTTATTTTATAATAAATCAAAATGTATTTAAACAATAGGCAGTTAAAGATATCAGCATTCCTGGAAATCTCCTGTGTGAAATGTATAAAAACAAAAGACAGTTTACAAATCGTTCTTCTTATTGTTATAGCAACTGTAACAAAAGACAGCAATTAAAACTAAAAATTTAAAATGCTAAAATGGAGTTTTACTTTTTCTTTTAGTTAAATCATGAACATTTTAAAAGTCAAATACTGTAATTAAAAGTTTATCAAATGCAGAAGAAAGAAATGAAATAAGAAGTAAGAATAATTGTTAAATTCTTAAATAATTAAATCATGTTTTTAATAGTTGTTGGAGTAAATTTGAATATTTTAAATCTTTTCAAAAACAATAATGAGAATTAAATTTTGCTGAAAATTGAAAAGAAAAAGAAAATGAAATAATTTTCTTAATATATATGTAAGCGCTTCGATACTATTCAATAAAAATACATGATTACAAATAATTATTAAAATGTACTTTAATATGAAAATGGGCTAGAACAAAACATGCTATTGTGTGTCATGGTATTTCCTGCCAGCTGAATTATATATATATATATATATATATATATATATATATATATATATATTTCTACTTTTTTGTAAACACACAAGAAGATGCCTACAGTCAAAAGGAAACAAGGATTGGAATACTTTATGGTGAATCAAATGAGGATCAAGATGTTTAGCATTAAATACAACTACAGGAGATACCATAGTACCTATCTATCCTTGCTAAGGAAAATGATTTACTAAGTGAAACTGCTTTGAAGAACAATTTGCCTAACTATCAACAACTACTACTACTTTTATTATGATGATTTTTATGAACTTTGTTCTAATTACAATTTTTAATCAAAGAATCAATATTGTAAATTTTTGTTTATTTATTATTTTATTTTTTATTCATACTATCTGTTGTATTTTCACACAATGATGCTGAAGCCTCATTTTTCAGAATTAGCAAAGAAGAAAAAAGGGAATTATTCATTTTGATATTTTTTTTATATTTTCATTATAAATAAAATTTAGTTAATACCTTTTGCTTCAAATCAGGTCATCCACATAAATATTGAGGTAAGATTCTCTAAATTTATATATAGGTTAAATTACAACACATACAGAATACATATTATATGTTTTGTTTTGTGATTAACCATGTACGTATATTTTCCAGTATGTTTGACTAATCAACTGTTAGCTGTCTCTATCCTATATATAAATTGGGGAAATTTGTTAAATAGATTAACATCTGTAAATATATAATTTAGCTAGCCAGCATTTCAATTATTTTAAATAACTAAAGTTGATTTTTCTATATAATTATGATATGTAGAGAATGAGTGACATATGTGGATTTCTACCATGGGGTATAAGGGTTGTATCTAGAGGATAATTAATTAGTAAGATGGTAGAGTTTCACTTGTGACACATGTACATATGATTATTATTATTATTTTTTTATCATTACTATTGTTGTTATACTTGATATTTATTATTGTTAATAAATGTTTGAAAGTTTATATTATTCCAGTCTCTGGTTTATTGAGTTGTCCTGACATTGCACAGTTTATAAATAAGTATACATGCACACACATCTAATTTTTCTTATTATGTAAAAGCTTGCAAATGAAACAAATATAATAAATGCTAGTTATAACCTATATATAGGTGCAGGAGTTGCTGTGTATATTTGTTCATACCTGCTAAAGGAGTTAAAAGCAATATTCTCTCTGGGATTGAATATTAGGGAATAATGGAATTAAAAAGTGGGAAAGTGGATGAACTAACCTAAATTGCATTTAATATTATTAAATAGAGATAGAGTTAGTCAATTAAAGAGTATGCAATCATTGGTTAAGCATTTCATCGGGTTCTCATTAGCACTCTATCAGATGACCCACAGTCTGAACATAGTTGGATGCAACTTTTTTCCTTCCAAGCCTGGTATGTCTTTGCAGATTGTTTCATTAGGGGTAATAAATTAAAGCATATTAACTTATCTTCTCACCATATTGCTACATTTGCATAGAAGTACAGTCTGCAAGTTAGTTAACCATCCATTACATCTGGTGTTTGCAGTGTTGGGATTAGTTGTAATCATTCCATCCATTATATCTGGCATCATCAACTTTTGGGGCTAGTAGTCATCGTTCTGTCTGTTATATCTGAAGCCAGCAATGTTTGGGGCTTGATAGATAGGTCTATCATCACATATAGACTTTGTATAAGTTGGTCACACATTGTGATCGAACCAGCTGATTGTTGATATATCTGATGGATATATCCAAGTGCTAATTGTTCTGTCCATTATATCATATATATATATATATATATATATATATATATATATATATATATATATATATATATATATATATATATATATATATATATATATATATATATATATATATATAGTAACCTATTGGAATAATTGAATGACAAGAAGAATGATGAGATAATGGTTAAATGATGAAAATATATTTATAGTATGATTTGATTTGAGTCTTTTTCTTGGAACATGGTTTATATTCAGTGGAGTTACAATAATTTTAAAATTATACTGCAAAAATTTATAATAAGATGGAGGACAAAATCGAATAATACTGCTATTAATCATAGCATAATAAATAATTTGGATTAAATGATAGAGAGGAAAAGTTCTACTCTTGCTAAATATTGGTCAGAATTAACCTCCCATCAAATTATATTTACTGAGTTAAATAAGTCTGTACTCAAAAAAATATTTCTTAATATATTTTCTTTTCTACTATTTTAAAAACACTTTACATAATACACTTATCATCAATTTGTAATAGCATAATCTGAAACATTTGTTTGATGTATGCTACAATTAGATCTCCTTGTCTTATATCATAGGAAATAAATAAGGAAGACTTATCTTACACTACTAATGTTTAATATTTTGACATAAAAATTTGATAAATCCCAATGAAATTACAAAAGTAAATAATATCAGGAGTCCTACTGTAACTCTTGTAAACTATATTAACATGTAATGTGGCATGTAAATAAATAAATGGATAAATGAATGAGTGAATAATATCCTGCCTGACAATAGGAGGCAAACACTTCTCTTGTAGTGACTGCTTCCTAATATTAAAAAGAATACTCATTAAATTACATAAAAGGGTATTTATTCTAATATTTAATTGCATAATTAAAATATTTAAAATTTGAATAATCATAGCTTTTTACCCAGAACATCACTCAAGATTGTAGAAATACATGGGTGCTTTTAGTGTCCTTCCATCTCCCACAGACAACCTTTATAAATAACTAAATGTAAATTGGACCTTAACATAAAATAACACAATAGTGTTTCCAGCTGGATCGTAAATTACTAAATGATTTCAATAGTAACAGGTGGTTTGACAATTTACTTTATAATAATTGTTAGTGGTAATAATACATAGTTAGTGATTTAATTATTGTCTCTCTAGATACAATAATATATACCTATATATTTACTAATTGTTTGAAGGCAGTTGATTCATAAGAGTCCTCTGCCCTGGTACTGTGGTTCTGAGATTTTACATAAAAATCTATAGATAAGATCTCAGAGTGGCCAGACGGGCAAGGCTGACAAAAATTTGCCAGAGGAAGAAACGCTTTTGTTCTTCAGGGGCTTCAACACGCTAATAATCTATTCCTTCTGAATAAGATTAGTTCTCAGTAACCATGTTAATAATAAGATCGGTTGGTGTCTCAACTGTACAACATTATAATACTATTGTTATTTCATTCCAACATGGATTCTAGTTTAATATATAATTAATTAATGTTTGTTTTCTCTGATAGTTTTTAAAATCTAATGTGTATTTGCAATTGTATTTTAATTAAATTTGCCATCAGTCTACTTTGGATATTTTATCAGCATTGCTAATCTTTTAAAATAGTTTCACCTAATTAGTTTATAGATTTTCAATATCTTTATTGCGTTTATACATGCACATACTTTAGTTTAAATTTAACATTTTCCAACCTTTTTTTCTTTAAATAAAAATATGTTTGATTTGAATTATAAATATGAGAATTTAGCACACCTTCCCCCGTTCAGAAAAGAGGGTTTTCATTTTCTGGTCTCTGAATTAAGAGTGTAGTTGCTAAAGTGTGCAGGCATTTTCCTTTTGTGCCTAGGGTATAGTGGAATGTTGTATTATAATGCTGTGAAATTATTGCAATTAGGAGGTTTTACTGAGCTATCCCCAGTCTATAATTTTTCTAATTGTGCTTTGCATTTAACTTCAAAGTGAATTTGCTGCTATTTTTTCATAATTGCTTAATATGTATATGAAGTACTCAATTTTCCATCTGGGTGGCAACAACTTTTTTGCTCAGTTGACATACTACTTCTCTGCTGAACCACGTTTTATATTGATTATTTTGACCCAAACATGATCACTAGATGAAAAGTTATTTTTATTATATGTGAGTGATGTGAGATCTTCAGTTAGCACCATTATTTCTAAATTTGTCCACTATCTTTGACCTAGATTGAATAGGGGTCTCACATTACAAGCTTTAATTGAGGGATTTTCTCTTATAAATAATTTTACATGATGGTATTACTTACTCTGAGGATTGGTAATCTGGAATTTGTCATGGTTTTTACCAGTATGTATTTTGATTCCCAATTATCTGAACCATTCATTGCCAATGATGGACTATATAAAGAAGTAGTTTCCAGTTCTTGGTGTTACTAGTCATGACAGGAGCCTGAATTTGGTCTCTAACTTTAATGACATTTACATTGATATCCAATCTTTTAAACTTGAATGATATTGCCTAGGGGATTGTTTCATCTCTACTATGATGAATTTCTAATCTCTCAGAGCAATGAGAGACTTGCCACTATCACTATCTATTTCCATCAACAGAGTTTTCCCAAATATTTTACTGTCATTCCATCTTTGCGATCCTGATCAGATGACACATTATTAATAAGTGCAAACTCTTCTTGAGAATGTCTGTCTTTAGTATGGTGCTCCTGGTGGTTTTCACTTGTGTAATCAACAGATTTTTTTTTGGCAAATTTTCTCTAAATGTCTAGTTTTATTACAGTTTCTGCATAGTTGATCTTTATATAAACAATCTGTGATGATGTGTTTGTATTTCACACAACAGAAACACTTAATATTGCTTTAACATTTTGACGTTGTGTTAATTTGCTGAGGTGCACTTTCCTCCAAATTCTCAACTTTGTATATTTTGTAGGGCTAACTGTTTGCTAATTTTATGGCTGTGAATTCTTCAGCTAGTATTGCCACAAACACATGAGCTATCCCACACCTAATAACTTCCTTGTAATAATCACTGATCATACCACATACAAATTGTTCAAAGAAAGCTTTTTCCAGGTATGATATGTAGACAAAGTTCTAAGCCAATTCCCACAGGGCTACATCATATTCTTGAGTATGCTTATTTTTTGTTTAATGGTAGTTTCTAAAATGTAGTGTGTCAAGATTCATAAGAGTTGAAGTATTCTATTAATTTCTCATTGAGCTGCTAAAATGTTAGTTCTTCCAGGATTTTCAGTTCAACTCATCTGTTAGAAATCTGTAAAACCCCTTTTCCTGCATAGCATAATAATGTTGCAGTTTTGATTTTATCATCTTTTATTCTATTAATAACTAGGAGTTTATCAATTTGTGGAGCAAAGAGTGGCCATTTACATGACTGTGTGACATCAAATTCTGATGTTTCTGACTGCATTACAGTACATATGATTGATCACTTTAACTTTTTCTTGTTTACAAGAAACAAATAGTTTGCTTACATAAATTAATTACTAATAATTTTTCTTCTGCCCAATGCATACTCTGAAGGGATTTCATTTGTCAAGGTTTGTTCACAGTGACTATGCCAGTGCTCAGTCCAGCATTGAACTAGTTACGCCTGGGTTACAAATTAGTAAATAATATTAAATAATAACATATGGCTTTGCAATTTACTTTATAATAATTGTTAGTTGTAATAATACACACAGTAGTGATTTAAATATTATATCTTTAGAAACATATATATATATATATATATATATATATATATATATATATATATATATATATATATATATATATTTACAAATGGGTCGAAGGCAGTTAATTCATAATGGTCCTGAAACCTGGTACTTTGGTTCTGAGATTTTACATAAACGTCCAGATATAAGTTCTGTGAATGACCAGATGGACAAGCCTGACAAAAATTTTCCAGAAGAAAAACAGTTGTGTTCTTCAGTGTTTTAACAAGTTAATAATCTTTTCCTTCTTGTTAAGATCATGGCTCTCAGTTACCATGTTAATAATCTTATTGGTTGGTTTCTCAACTACACCACATTGTAATAATGTTATTGGATTCCAACCTGCATTCTAGTTTAATATATATTTAATTAAAATCTGTTTTCTATGATATTTCTTATACAGAATCTAATAAGTATTTGCAATGGTATTTTCATTAAATTTTCCATCAGTCTATTTGATATTTAGTTTATATATTTTGAATATATCTATTGTATATTTATACATGTACAAACTTTAGTTTAATTTAACATTTTCCAAAGTTTTTTAAATAAAAATACACATTTGATTTGAATATTATATACACATATACAGCAGTGTGCAATCTGAAATAAATAAAATTGTCATTCAATATCTAAATAGCTCAATAGTGTGCAGTCTGAAAGGGCATAGATAACCTTTTGACATGTAAAGAAATTTTCATTTCACATTGTACCATCTTCCTTCTTAGAAGATAAACATAGATGAAATATATTTTAATACAAAATGTTACTAGTTGTATCTACAAATATTTAATTATCTGTTACCTGGATTCAACTTAGAAATCATAATTATATGCATGACTTTATTTTTGTTTCTGTGAACATTGAAATATTCTGTATATCTTTAATTCAAAAACAATAATCAATCTTGTGAACCAAAAACAATAGTGTATAAAAACAAGCAGAGATTAGATTTGTTTTTAAATGAATCTTAAATAGGTTTATTTATAATTATTTTAAAAAAATAATAAAACAGAATTCACACAAAACTTAAAACTATTGCCAAGATAGCAATGTTACAAGGTTTTTTTTTAATGTATGTACTACAGTAATTTACTTTTAGCTTTAGAAACAGACTAACTAAGGTTTTGAAATAAATGATTTCAACAAATCAACTTAACAATGTTAATAAAATTGACAATGAACAATGACCAACTTTTATACATTTTAAATTCCATCAAATGATCCCTAAATAATTTGTTGGGTATCATAAAATTATTTGTTAAAACAGATAAAACATTAATTTATTTTTTTATTTTTCAAACAATAATCATTAATAACTTCTATTAATGGGCTGACTTCTTAATAATTTACATTATCAATTTCATAAGCTTAAGTCAATTGGTGGAATAACAAAAAAAAATAATATCAGATTAAAATAAATAATTTTATTTTGCTTAATATTCTGTATTACTAAGCAAACTGAATGAAAGAAAAGTATGGATCACTCATCAGAAGTCATGTGCACACATTGTATTAATAAATCACTGTCCACCTAATATTAATAATACCAAAATGTTTAATGTAAATGACTTACGTATCTTTCAGTGAAATTGTAGGTGAATGAAACAATTGCATAGAAATGTGGATGGCTCTTAATGACAATATGCTTACAAATAAATATTTAAAACTGTTATTTCTTGTTGGAATGCTTGTGGTTGAATATAACATCATAGCTATACAATACAGACATTGTTATACAATTTTCTTAGCACTAGAACAATAAAATGCAACTTGAAGACCCTACATCCTTCAAAATTAGCTGATTATTATCATCATATATCTAGATAACAAAACAAACTCATCTACTATGATGAAAGAATAGATTTACACATATCATGAATGACAGGTCAAAGCATATGCTCTGCAGAGCTAAGCAACATGCAAGAATGTGGTGGCTTTCAAATACCTATCTCTGAGGCCAAAAAAGAATGCCTGTCCCTTGTCCCAGCACATCAGGAAAATGTGGAAAGACACACCAAATAAATATGATGCTCTCTATATGTGTGATAATAATCTTGAGAAAAATCACTATTAATGCACAAAAAAGCATATAATAATAGGGGAACTCATCCAATCCATCAAGGACAATAATAAACATAAGTAAGTAAAGCCTAAAATTATAAAGCCAATTCGTACTATAAACCAAACAAATACCAGGTACTAGCTTAACACTATAACTAACTAAGGTAATATTCAAATTTAAATTATAAAAAACAATAAGCAATGTCTGAAACCAACAATTGTGCAATTAAGTCAAATGACTGTGAAATATCAATAAATAAAATTAATAGCATATAAAATTTTGGCACAAAACAACAATACACACATATATAAAATATAAATTATAAAATTTATAGAAAATAAGTGGACATTACTGTTAAATGAATAATATTATGTCAATAATAATTCTCAAAAGCATGAAAATATTAATGGTTATTCCTCTTATTGCAATTCTTCAAAATTTCAAACTTCTGATAAATACAATAGCCATTTCTCTAATAAATGAATAAAATACCATACATTTTCAAAATAATAAGGATGAAAGATGAATATATCTGAGACTCAAAATATAACATGGTTTAGTTTGTCCAGAAAATACCAACAAATATAATAAAAATATTTACCTTAGAATGTGTAGAATATCTACACATTGTAATAACCATTCAAATAAGAAATACATGAATAATTTATCTAAAATGATTACAATTCTAAAACAGTATTGTTGCAAATATACAAAAATACAAAAGACAAATCTTGCATGTAATTTTTTTTTCTTTTCTTTTTCTCAAACACAACTCATTAGTTCATTAATAAACTTTTTCTGCACTGGTCCAGCTGTTAAGGATATGAAGAACTCTTTTGATGATTAAATGGTTCTGTGAAGCTTCAAATCAAAACATACTTTTTAAAATAAAACATGGCAAAAAATTTCCAAACACAATATATAATTTATTTTAAAACTAAACTAGTCCTAGATTTAAATTCATATAAAATAAATAAACATAAAGCATCAAGATGGAAAATATGGGAATGATGATGTTAGACAGCACTAATTTTTGTTCAGCTGATAATATCTTGGTATCTAAACAGTTTGGTTAATTAATGATATAGCATCATTTTTCTTCTCTTTATAAAGCATATTTTGAACTTTGAAAATTATTTGTTGTACAATAGTGATAGCATTTTAAATTCTAACTTTAATAATTTCCATAACATATTGGATAGAGTTGTAGTTAAGAAGAAATAATTCAGCAGGTCAAACAACTTTTAGAAATATTTCTGCTAACCTTATGTGTATATGACAAATATTTTATTTACATTCCAATGGCTATACACTGCTATTTCTCCAAAGTATTTAAATTACTGATAAGAAGATTAAATGTCTTAATCATTATGATGTATGTGTTTTATACAATTCATGCATTGTTCACTTTAAGTTTTTCGACAAATATCAAACTTGATAACCTCAGCATGGATTGATTACAATATAGTGAAATTCCTTGGTATATATTTCTTTCATATACAAAGAATTATTAAAACATAGCTAATTTAACTAAACATTTCAAAATCATTCTTGAAAGTACAGTTCTGGTAGTAATAATTAATTTTATTGTAGAGCAGCCAACAATTAATATAACACATTTTAAAACTTAATTAGAGCTTAATAATCAATGCATATTAATGTACCATTAATTTTTTCCTTTTTATAAAATAAGTAATCAAGAAATATGTATTGCAAAAATTGTTCTGCATAAATTGTACAAAAAGTGCAACTAAACACAATACCTAATCTAAATTGAGATACTTTTCAAAGTTAAATTTACTAAATTTACTTTAAACAAATACCAAGTTTCTCAGTAGCATTTTGTAGTGGTTAAGAAAGTTTAAATTGAGATTACTAATAAGAAATGAAGTACCTGTATGCTTTTCAGCAATTCATTGTAGATTCAAAGATAGCTAGGTTTAATACTTAACACTTTTAAATAAAAAAATAATGATTATAAAAATTTACACTTTAAAATTGCAACTTGAGCCAGAGAGAGAGAGAATCAGAAAGTCTGTGAGACTTTGTGTGGAGAGCAAGAGAGAGAGAGAGAGAGAGAGAGAGAGAGAGACAACCCTTTAACATAACAAAACTTCTCTTTTTGTAGTACCCTTTTTATTTCTTTTTTAAACATCTATCAAATTCTAATTAATAACCAATAAAACAAAAAAATTTTATTACTTGTTTACATTTTAACTACATGATACGTCAAACAGTAAATGATGTCATTTTAATCTACATATTTTCAAAATTGCACTTGGTTTAACAAACTCAATTTGAAAGAAAGTTAACAATGTTTTCTTATATAAAAATAATGGTACTTTAACCCGACCTGCTATGTGGCCGCTAGAGGCGCTGTTTCTGTGTTTTCACACAGAACATACAGGGTAGGGGCCTCGAAAGCAGACAACGCTTATTTCTGCCGCTAGGTGGCCCTGTTCACCATGCGTACGCACAGGAACCTTCCACAAGCTAGCTGGCAGCTTATATTGTCTGCTACCAAGAACCTAGGTGGCGCTGATTGCTGTAAACACATCTAGCTTATGTGTCGTCTGCTATCAGAAACTACCAAGATTCTAGCCCACTACACGGCGCTGTTTCTCCACGTTACACACAGTAAAAACAGCAACCTCTAAATGCCTCATTGCTAACGTTTATGAAAATAGTACTTAAAACATTCAGGGCCTATAATGTATAGGGGTGAAAAATTTATAAAGTCATAACTATTTACATATACGATCAAACGTAATAATTTTACATTCTATTTCATCATTTCATGAATCGATGTATTTTTAAAGTATGACTTTGTAAAAAGCGATCTGTTTTTTTTAATTACTTACTCTAAAAGTGTTTTTTTTTTTTTTTGTAAATAAAACAAAACGTAAGTCAGTGGTGTTTTTTTTTCAAAAAAAAAGCAATTTTTTTTCCTACTGCAGTATATCGTTCAAAAATGTATTATTTTAAAAGATTATTGTTTGTAAAACTTTTTTTTTTACACTTTCAATTAATATTTTCAATAAATTTTAAAGTAATATAAATTATATTTCGGTATATAGATTACTATTTCGAAAAATAAAGTGTTATTTGCATGCTGGGTATACCGTGTGCTTGTTATTTGCAAGCAAAATAATTCGAAGATCTTTTTATCAAAACTTCCTCACACAATAATATTAAAGGCATAAATATTTATTGAAATTGTATTTAAAATTTTAGAATCATTTTAATAACTAAAAATGTCATATACTCACAACATAATTTCAAAATAATAGGTTTAATAAGTACTGTATGAGAAAAGCAAGAGTCAGAAAAAAAAGATTTAGAGCAAAATATATATACATTTAATATCTTTATTGATGGTTGGAATTTAAAAAGTTTTTTTCAAAACTGATGCTCGTGTTAGGCTTGTATACTGTTAAAATTAAAACAGTCCTCATAAATAATTTGGAGGACATTGCCTGTCAAAATTGGATGATCATTGAAAATTATATATGATCTTAATAGCCTAAAATTCAGAAGCCTGATAGTACTGTCTTTGCCAGTGCACTGTTTCTTTCTTTCATTATTGATACATAAGTAAGAACAGGTAAAACACATTTATTAAAAATCTTCCTTTACAGACACATAGATATATTTCCTTTTAGTATCAAGTTATTTCTACCAAAAGCACTCCAACCAAGTTTAATTCTATGATTAATTTCATCCATTAAGTTTCCATCTGTATTAATAATCTGACCAAGGTGTTTGTAACTGTTAACTTCTTCTAACTCATCATAATCAATCTTTATTTTCATATTTTGAGCAAACACATAGGTATATTTCCTTTTAGTATCAAGTTATTTCTATCCAACCAAGTTTAATTCTATGATTAATTTCATCCATTATCTTTCCATCTGTATTAATAATCTGACCAAGGTGTTTGTAACTGTTAACTTCTTCTAACTCATCATAATCAATCTTTATTTTTATATTTTGAGCAAACACATAGGTATATTTCCTTTTAGTATCAATTTATTTCTACCAAAAGCACTCCAACCAAGTTAAATTCTATGAATAATTTCATCCATTATGTTTCCATCTGTATTAATAATCTGACCAAGGTGTTTGTAACTGTTAACTTCTTCTAACTCATCATAATCAATCTTTATTTTCATATTTAGAAAAAATCCATTAAACATTACTTTAGTCTTTTAACTTTTATCTTTAGTCCTACTTTCATCTGATAACTCCTGCAACATTTTCTGCAGCTCTGTAGCAAAAGTTGTAAAAACAACTACATTATCTGCAAAATCTAAATGACTTAAATAATCTCCATTTACTTTCACTCGTTTAGCTTCCCATTTTAATCCACAAAATATTTCTTGCAGCACTGCTGTAAAAAGTTTTGGAGATATGGAGTCACCTTGTCTTACACCCTTCTCAATGTTGACTTTAATAATCTTTGTTAAAAAATAAATTTACTGATAAAGACTTCATAAGAGTTTTCCAATCAGCTTCTAAAAGCTTATAACTAAATCCTCTAATTCATTCCCAGACAGAATTATTTAGACTGCAAATGAGACTTTGTTAAGAGAAAGCAAAATTACGCTGGAAAATGAGACACCAACAATACAAATCTATTATCACTTTTGTTGAGAGAAAAATCTATTAAAATGTTAAACTAGACAAATCTATAAGCATTCTTCCTGCTAGCTAGAGCAATGTAACATTTGTAAATGGATAATAGTAATTATGATACAATAAGAGCTTCTCCCAACAGACTAAAAATCCCATACTAGCCATGAATCACAACTATAAATATTATTCAGAAAGCATCCCTGATCACAGCTATTTCAATGATTCATAAAAAATTAGATTGACTTATTTTGGCAAAAATTCCACATCTTTGTAGTCATCTAAAATCAATAAAGGCCAGGTTCCATTAAGATCTATTGTTAATTCTGAAAACTCACTATATCAAAAATTCTAATGTTCTTAGTCCTTTGGCATACAAGAGACAGTTCTGTGTTAGAGATTCTAATAAAATTGTAGAATTAATCAACATGAAAAGTGAAAGAACTAACATATTGGTAAATTTTGATGTGAAAAACTTAATCACAAAAGTACTATGCGATGAAGCATTATCTAATGTAAAAAAAAAAGATTAAATAACAATAGTAGTGTACAAACCAGAATAATTCTTCCAATTGATAGTTTATTACACTTAACATTCTGCACAGCATACTATTATTATATACTATAGAATTCTTCCAACAAAATCAAAAGATGCTTTTTGATTCCTTATTGCTATCTCTGATCAGCAATATTTACATGGAAGAACTTGAAACTACAACCATAAATAAAATTCTATCTACAATTAAAGTCTGGCTTTTCTATGGCCATATGGTAAAGCATTACTACAAACATTCTGGATACTATCAATAATTATGTTATTTTAATTAAATTCACAATAGAATTAAAACAAGAACAGACACTACAGTTCTTAATTTTCTTTTGACAAGATTCCCTCATAGCAAAATCAAAATTACAATCAACAGAAAACTCACACACTCTAATCAGAATAAAAATTCTTATTCAGAAACCAATAACTTGGAAAAAAAAAATCATATAGCATAAACTCTCATGAAAAATACTTATCCATCAGCTATCATTATGAAATAGCCAATTAAAAGAAACACCATAAGAAAAACAATTATAGGTATTAAAGCGTATCCATAGATATTAGTAATTGCAGCTAAACTAAAGAAAATCTGTGATCAGTATATTAAGATTCCTTTCCAAAGTCATAAGTGCCCTATGAAAAAGTCTAACTTCTATAAAACACAAACTGCAAATATTGAAACACAAAAACTGCATCTATGAAATACCATGTGAATATGGAAGAACATATATGGCTGAAATCATCTGACTCATTTCAAAATACGTAATTAAAAGAGCAAAAAGTAATGATTAAAAAGAAAAACCAAATGCACCTAAAATACATTGGACAAGAAAAATAACGGGCAGAAAGTAAAAAGTAAAATTTGTATAAACCATTCACATTTATAGTAGATAACTTTATAAATCAGTCTAATGTAAATAATTCATAATATTTCAAAACTACTCATTAACCTTGCCCTTAAAAAAACTGGAGAAACCAAGAGAATCTTCATAGATAAATATATAAAATTTCTAGTGACTTGATTTTTCAGAATAGCCTAATTAGTAAGAGCAAGCATTATCTTAAATTCACAAAACTAAAAATTGAAGGTTCAATTTTCATGCTAGTACTGTCACTGGTAAGGACAGCAACATTTGAAGAAGAGATGAGAGAAAAACAGCACTCAAAATGTTGTAATAAATTAATCTGTATACTTTGCTAACAGTTGAATATATTTAAAAGTTTAAATAAAGTTTGATATCTTTTAAAAATATTTCATAATTAATAACAGATGATGGAAATAGTTCAATATATAATTACAGGTAAAATCCCTATCATCACAAATTTTCAGATAAACATTTCCTGTTTTCAAGTCAATATGTGTAATGCTTGGGACTGTTTTTGTTTCTCCAGAATAGTCTAAAGACTTATTTGAATTGAAACACCTATTGTAGTAAGGAATTTGACTGCAATGGTATGTTGACTAGATATTTTGAGGTTTTATTAATCAACTATCTGGCAGGGGGATTTAACTATTAATGGGATGTTGTTTATACACGTATATCATATTTTGAAATTCTGAAAAAGCTAAAATCAGTAACTTTTCCTAAATTCATTTATTTTTGTTTTTATAGAATATTTGCTTATCAATAGCTGTTCTTTATTAAAATTAAAATTGCAAAATTTTTATATGTTCATTCATCACCTGTGTTATTCATCTCCAAATCATAAGTCTTTGACTTAATAAATGAACTTATGCAAAGCATTACAATCAGAATGACATTCCTTTGGGTGAGATGAAAATCTATCAGAAGAAAAGTCTGTTTTATAGCAGTCAAGATAATTTCAGGTCTAATGATGTATATTAAAATCACTGTTATTAAAAAGCTAGTAATTGTATTTGAGTTGACTGAATGCCAGACCATTGATTCTCCCTCCCCCAATACACACACAAACATTGATTTCTAGAATATTTAGCACTTCACATCGTGCTCTTGATTGAATGCCTCCAGCAGTTAAGTGACCAAATTTATACTTAAATAAAATTGGAGTGAATAAGGCATGGACATTCACTATTTCATCCTAGTTCAGATTAATAAAAAATGATCGATGGTCAAAGATTTTCTTTGTCTGTTTTCTTTTTTCTCCTGAAAATTTTTTAAAATTATTTGTTCCCTAATTGTTTTTAATTAAGATATGAGCATAGAAAGTCAGAAATTCAATGCACATAATTGTTTTACTATAAAGTGCTATTAAAATGGTTTAGTATCTTTGGACTTCTCCATAGAATTTCATTTATAACTTGTACTGCAGCTACACCTTAATTTTGTGACTGGGCAATTATGTAGCCTACAACTATTGTAACTGTCCAATTTTTGTATTCTTGAACCTAAATATTTAAATTATTTGACTAATCTCATAAAAATAAAAATTACAAACATTCTCAAATTGCATTAGGGAAGTTGCAAGCATAATTTGTGATTAATTTTAAAGATAATAATATACAAAATAAAACTCTAATTTCATTCATATCTAATTATGTACCAATAAAAGCTAAATACCTAAACATTTAATAACCTCTTAATTCTTATGATATTTAAGATAATTTAGAGTTGAACCTAACAATGTGAAAAATTAGGTAAAAATATTATTCATTAGTAACTCTTTTGTCTTACTTTCAAATAATTCAAATTAATGATATGAAAAAAGATATAGAAAGTATCTTTCATATTAGGAACAAAGAAATTATATTTCTTTAACATACCACTCAAAAGAAAATTACTTCTTATATTTATTTATATTCATTAATTATAAAATTGTTAATTATAAAGCACCCATTACATTAAATATTAGAAATATACTTCAAATAATATATATAAATATGCTTTATAAAAATGTTTTCAATTTAATACTTCAAGGAAATTACTTTAATATGTTGACTTTCCCAGTATCATTATCTAATCTAATTGTTGCTGTTGCATTTTTATAAATATTCTTTAAAATATGACAATATCTTGGATCTATACCTGAAGGATATCTCTAGAATTGTCATTATGATGTATTATAGCATTGTCAGGTAGATTTCAACAATTATTAACTTATGGGGTTGTGATCAAACAGAAAACAGTGGCAAACTTAAAGGAGATAATAAATATACTTGAATTTATTTACTGGTTAGAATTTCTACAGATTTTCTAATATAATGTTTGTGAGTAATTAGGTGTTTTAATTAATCTATAAATGAATTTCTAAATAGACAAATTTTAATATATATCACCCAACAGAGACACTTAAATATTTACCAATTTCACAATATCAACTAATAAACTATAATTTACTTTGATTAATCATTAAGATTTGATTTAATGCAAGAAATTGTCTTCACTCAGGAGGTTACAAATTTCTTGGCATCCTATTAATTGAAAGAAAACCCTTTGATTTCTCTTGGAGGCCTTAAAGAAACTGAACAAGGCAAATTCTTAATGTCCACTCCATACATTCTTGCCATTGCAGCTGTTATTACTATGTGATTATTCATATAGTATATAAACATGGATGGGCTGCTCACCAACATGCATTAGCCAGCACGACGAGGTTATTGGATTTTTACCTCTGAATTTAAGATCAAAAAACTCCATGGACTTCTTCTTAGTTGCCTGATAAGGCAGAATGAATGTTTGTGTAAATGATAATATTTTTCCAATATATATATACATATATATATATATATATGTCATAATTGTATATATATATATATATATATATATATATATACAATTATGACAGACAAAGATAAAACATGGCCCTTATTCCCAGGAGACTGTAAAGTCACCAACCAAGGCAGCAGTTGGTGGACGAATATAGAGGCTGCTCAGAACTCCTGATTGTGGACACAGGCTGCCATTTGATGATGCCTTTTTTTATTTAGGTACTTACAACAGCAGATCACTTTCAAGTGAAGAAATATTGCAAGAGTTAGAAGAAAAACTGTCTTATATTAAATGGCTTTGTGAAGTTAGAAGAAAAGGCGAAGAGACATTTGTTTTAAAAAGTGAACATGTACTCTATTATAAAGGCACAAATATTAGAAATACAAGTGGAGTAGTATTCATTATAAATAAAAAGTTAAAGAACAACATTGTGGAGATTGATGGTGTATCGGACAGAGTGGCAAGATTAGTTATACAACTTAATAGCAGATACCAAATGCAGATAATTCAGGTTTATGCCCCAACAAGTTCTCAAAGTGATGAAGTAGTAGAAGATTTTTATATGGATGCACAAAAGGCTTTTGATCAGAGTTAACAATATTTTAAAATTGTTATGGGAGACTTTAATGCTAGAATTGGTAAACAAATGAATGATGAAAGTGCTGGCGGTAATTTTGGTCATGGTAATAGAAATGAGAGAGGACAGAGACTTGTGGAGTTTGCAGGAAAAGGTAAATTTTATATTATGAATTATTTTGAGAAAAATGTTAAAAGGAAATGGACATGGAAGCATCCAAATGAAAGTACAGCAGAATTGGATTATATTTTGACTAACAAAAAATACATATTTCAAGATTGTAAGGTTTTTAATAAATTTAACAGAGGAAGTGATCATCAGTTAGTAAGGTGTGAAATACATGTTAATGCAAAACTAGAGAGACAAAAATTATTAAGAAAAACAATATTTACAGTTGATATTCCTAATTTTCAGAAACATTCTAATGAATTTAAAATAAAACTTACAAATAGGTTTCAAGTATTAGTAGATTTTGAACATGATTCAGATTTGAATGAAATTAATATGAAAACAACTGATATACTTATAAAACTGCAACAGCACTTGATCAATAAAATTTCTACTGAGACTAGAGAATTTATGAAGAAAAGAAGGAATATGAAGATATACAAAAATGATGTGTTAAAAAGAATTGAATATCTCAAATTTTGTAAAATGATGCAGAAAAGATTTGAAAATGATATAAGAAAGTATAACTGTAAACTAGCAAGGAAAGCAGGAGTAGGGAATGAAAGTCTCAAAAGTGTAAAACAACATTTTGGTATTGGTAGGAAATTCATATCTGCAATAAAATAAAAGCTGGAATTATTACTAAAAAGAGAGATGACATCATAAAATGGATAGAAGACTTTTATAAAGAATTATATTTGTAATAAAGAACAAATACCTCCTATATCTATGACATCTTCTGAATTACCCAGAATTTTAAATGAAGAAGTGAGACATGCAATTAAATATATGAAGAAAGAAAAGATTCCAGATTCCAGGTAATAGTAGAATTATAATTGATATATTTAAAGAAGCAGGGGAAAAAATATATATTTTTTTAGCAATGTTATATATCAAATGTCTAAATGATAAAGATGTACCAGATTATTGGAAGAATGCAGTATTAATATTAATATTTAAAAAAGGTGATAAAGACGATATTAGAAATTACAGATCTATCAGACTTTTATCAGTTACATACAAATTTTTTACCAATATAGTTACAACTCGTCTACAGAGAACATTGGATTTTCCCCAACCAAGAGAACAAGCTGGATTTAAAAGTGGTTTTAGTACAGGAGATAATATCTAGGTATTGAGAGAAGTTATAGAAAGGACAAATGAATATGAGTTGCCATTATGTTTTGGATTTGTAGACTATAAAAAGGCATTTGAATCTATAAACGTTTCTTCAGTGATTAAAGCATTGAATCATTAAGGTATAGACCCAAAATATTGTCAAATTTTAAAGAATATTTCTAAAATGCAACAGCAACAATTAGATTAGATAATGATACTGGGAAAGTCAACATTGAGAAGAGTGTAAGACAGGTGACTCCATATCTCCAAAACTTTTTACAGCAGTACTGCAAGAAATATTTTGTGGATTAAAATGGGAAGCTAAAGGAGTGAAAGAAAATGGAGATTATTTAAGTCATTTAGATTTTGCAGATGATGTAGTTGTTTTTGCAACTTATGCTTCAGAGCTGCAGGAAATGTTGCAGGAGTTATCAGATGAAAGTAGGACTAAAGATAAAAGTTAAAAGACTAAAGTAATGTTTAATGGATTTTCTCAAAATATGAAAATAAAGATTGATTATGATGAGTTAGAAGAAGTTAACAGTTACAAACACCTTGGTCAGATTATTAATACAGATGGAAACATAATGGATGAAATTAATCATAGAATTAAACTTGGATGGAGTGCTTTTGGTAGAAATAACTTGATACTAAAAGGAAATATACCTATGTGTTTGCTCAAAAAATAAAAATAAAGATTGATTATGATGAGTTAGAAGAAGTTAACAGTTACAAACACCTTGGTCAGATTATTAATACAGATGGAAACTTAATGGATGAAATTAATCATAGAATTAAACTTGGTTGGAGTGCTTTTGGTAGAAATAACTTGATACTAAAAGGAAATATATCTACGTGTCTGTAAAGGAAGATTTTTAATAAATGTGTTTTACCTATTCTTACTTATGTATCAATAATGAAAGAAAGAAACAGTGCACTGGCAAAGACAGTACTATCAGGCTTCTGAATTTTAGGCTATTAAGATCATATATAATTTTCAATGATCATCCAATTTTGACAGGCAATGTCTTCCAAATTATTTATGAGGACTAATAGTTTTAATTTTAACAGTATACAAGCCTAACAGGAGCATCAGTTTTGAAAGAAACTTTTTAAATTCCAACCATCAATAAAGATATTAAATGTATATATATTTTGCTCTAAATCTTTTTTTTTTTCTGACTCTTACTTTTCTCATACGGTACTTATTAAACCTATTATTTTGAAATTATGTTGTGAGTATATGACATTTTTAGTTATTAAAATGATTCTAAAATTTTAAAAAAAATTTCAATAAATATTTATGCCTTTAATATTATTGTGAGAGGAAGTTTTGATAAAAAGATCTTCGAATTATTTTGCTTGCGAGAAACAAGCACACGTTATACCCAGCATGCAAATAACACTTTATTTTTCGAAATAGTAATCTATAAACCGAAATATAATTTATATTACTTTAAAATTTATTGAAAATATTAATTGAAAGTGTAAAAAAGAAAGTTTTACAAACAATAATCTTTTAAAGTAATACATTTTTGAACGATATACTGCCGTAGGAAAAAAATTAGCTTTTTTTTTAAAAAAAAAAAAAAAACACAAACTTACGTTTTGTTTTATTTACAAAAAAAAAAAAAACCACTTTTAGAGTAAATAATTAAAAAAAACAGATTGTTTTATACAAAGTCATACTTTAAAAATACATCGATTCATGAAATGATGAAATAGAATGTAAAATTATTACGTTTCACCGTATATTTAAATAGTTATGACTTTATAAATTTTTCACCCCTGTACATTATAGGCCCTGAATGTTTTAAGTACTATGTTCATAAACGTTAGCAATGAGGCATTTAGAGGTTGCTGTTTTTACCATGTATAACGTGGATATAACAGCGCCGCGTAGTGGGGTAGAATCTTGGTAGTTTCTGTTAGCAGACGACACATAAGCTAGATGTGTTTACGGCAATCAGCGCCATCTAGGTTCTTGATAGCAGACGATGTAAGCTGCCAGCTAGCTTGTGGAAGGTTCCTGTGTGTACGCATGGTGAACAGCGCCACCTAGCGGCAGAAATAAGCGTCGTCTGCTTTCGAGGCCCCAGGTCGGGTTAAAGTACCAAAATAATATTTTATAAAAAAAATATTTAAACATTATTTATTTACTAATTGAACTTTTTATGACTAATTTATTAAAGTTTGAATTAATATTTTATCCCTCATAAGTTTAATTGGTAACTAATATTATAATTATTTTCTTTTTATGAGTTTTGAATAACTCAAAATAAATTACTTTATTAATTATATATCAAGTTTTATACACCCATGCACACAAACATACATAAATAAAGGAAATGTTATTTTACATTTTAAACTTAACTTATTATTTCATTAAATAAATACCTGCAATTTATTACAACTACCAAATATTTTTTTAAAGATATTAAATATGACTTTAATAAAATTTAGCCGTATTATAATAAAACAAAAATTTAACTCTTATTTGACTATTTTAAACTCACAGAAGCTAACTTTAAATTAACTTTATAATCTCTGCTCTTTTCTCTTTTACAAACTTAATTATTATAACATTAAATCATTAGTTTCTTGCATATATTGCAGTATAATAACTATTATTTTAATAACAACTGGAATTTACCAAAATAATAAAAAGAATATAAATATATATATATATGTTAATTTTGATCCCACCTTCTCCGAACACCAATTCACAAAAACTATTATTACTTCTACTAACTACTATTTATATTTAACACTTAAATATTTACTGCTTCAAAACTCTATAAAATTTACAATTTATGATTTACAACTTAACCTTATAGGAAATAACAACAACTATAAAAAATGCACAAAGGCTAACTAACTATTATTTACCGTTTCTACTATTTACTACCTTCACAACTCTTAACCTTTTAACCGCTAATTTTATCATTGGTTGTATCAGATAAAAATCAAATCTTTTAATTGGCCAACTCACAAACTGAAGACAAAGCCTATTGTTAAAACATATTTGCCTATAATATTAAATTCAACTCAGATACGTTTATAAAAAGTATATAATTAATTTTTCAGGTTGTGAAGAGAATGAAAGTTCTTTCAAAAATAAATTGCTATTTATTTATTCTAAGATATTCAATATCGGCAACATAAAACTTATAATGTAAACAAAAAGATCGACTTTTACGTTATAGAAAAGTAAATATTTCTTTTTACTACATCTTCAATATATTTACTTAAATCTTCAATATTTTTCGAAAATAATTTTGTTTTTTTATTATTCTCTCTGAAAATAATTTTAATTTCTCAAAATATTCTTTTATAATAATTAAATCGTATTCGAAATGAAAATCTCAGTGTTTTTCTTTATTTTCTTTGATCAGGCAGTTTCTTTGTTCTTTCCAGCCAATCAGAATGTCTTTTTCGGCTGAGAGCATGCTAAGAACCAATCACAAATAATGTTCCTTCTTTGTTTAGGTTTAAATGCATTTTTTTCTATTTTTTACTTCTAAAATAAATCGGAAGATGTCACCATCGTACAGAACTTTTAAAAACGAATTCAATACGTATTTAACGAATATTTTTGTATAAAAACTGGCTGAGTTAGAGTGATTTCAGATGTCGACGAGGAGCCTCGTAAAAAACAGTCTAAGAATTAATGCTATAAAACTTACTATTTAAAAATTTACTCTTTTAAACTTACAGGAAACAACAAACACCAAGCATCGACAAATAAAATATTAACTAATATTTTATGATAAGAGTCCTCCTAAATTTCCCTTTCAGAAAATGGTTGGTTTTCAGGTAAAGTGTCAACTATTATCAATAGCGAACTATCAATAACATTCAACACTCGACTACCAAATATATACCGATCAAATAAACACTTTATTATTACTTTTTAAAGAAGAAAGAAAATCCCTTAGGCACCAGCTAATTACATTAGAATTAGCATGTCCATCTGATCAGTACAATTCGGTACCTGAAAGTCCGCCAGCTCTGTCGGTTCCAACCACCCATTCATAAACAAACAAAAGGTATCTTAAACATCCACCTCTTCTAAACTGCTGCTAATATTACTAAAACTAAAATAATTTTCCCCGAACAATTCAAAATATTACTTCAATCCTTTAAAACTATTAATACAACATTATACTGAAAGCTAAACATTTATAGATTTAACTTGGCGATTTTTTTCTAAAATACTATTATTAATGATTGGATTTTTTCCTCCTACTCTTATTAAGAAAATAAATATTTATACTTACTCACATGTATCAGAAATAAACAAATATTTTTTTAAAAAATAATTTAAATGTTTTACTTTATTTTAAAATAAATGCATCATTTTATGTTATAGTGAAACACACTTACACTTTTCTTTTTTTTTAAAGATTAAAATAAGCATTTTAATATATTACTTGAGCAAATAAATTATACATGTTACATCATATTTTATTATTATTACTTTTTTAAAGTTTAAAAATTAAATCACATATACGTGCATGCCATTGTTTTAAACAAAAATATTATTTAAAAAAGCTGCTTTTACTTAATTTATTATCATAGTAATAATAACAAGTCAGATGTCACATGACTTATATATAGCTTGCACTTACAAATATGTAAAATTAAGAGCGTGCTAATAGCTCTAAACAAGCTTTTTTTTTATTTATGATAAATGCTACTACAAGAGAAGGCATTCAAATCATTTTTATCTTGGATTGTCCCCATCCCCAGACCGGTTTCGACCTATGGGTCTCTTTAGTGAGGAGTTGGGACATTAGATCTAAAAAACCAACTCAAGCAAAGCATTTATCTAAAAGATAATTGTTAGAAGAAGATCTGAAACTTTTAGACATCTACATGTCTTTAAAGTCAGCTCTCCAACTGAAAAAAATCATATGGGCCTGAACTTAATTCAGATACTCCATATATTAGTAGGCTTAGCTCTTTAATTTAGCTAAAGCCACAACAGCAAAATAATAATAGTAATAATAACAAGTCAGATGTCACATGACTTATATATAGCTTGCACTTACAAATATGTAAAATTAAGAGCATGCTAATAGCTCTAAACAAGCTTTTTTTTATTTATGATAAATGCTACTACAAGAGAAGGCATTCAAATCATTTTTATCTTGGATTGTCCCCATCCCCAGACAGGTTTCGACCTATGGGTCTCTTCAGTGAGAAGTTGGGTCATTAGATCTAAAAAACCAACTCAAGCAAAGCATTTATCTAAAAGATAATTGTTGAAGAAGATCTGAAACTTTTAGACATCTACATGTCTTTAAAGTCAGCTCTCCAACTGAAAAAAAATCATATGGTTTTTTAGATCTAATGTCCCAACTCCTCACTGACGAGACCCATAGGTGGAAACCGGTCTGGAGATGGGGACAATCCAAGATAAAAATGATTTGAATGCCTTCTCTTGTAGTAGCATTTATCATAAATAAATAAAAAAGCTTCTTTAGAGCTATTAGCACGCTCTTAATTTTACATATTTGTAAGTGCAAGCTATATATAAGTCATGTGACATCTGACTTGTTATTATTACTATTATTATTTTGCTGTTGTGGCTTTAGCTAAATTAAAGAGCTAAGCCTACTAATATATGGAGTATCTGAATTAAGTTCAGGCCCACATGATTTTTTTCAGTTGGAGAGCTGACTTTAAAGACATGTAGATGTCTAAAAGTTTCAGATCTTCTTCTAACAATTATTTTTTAGATAAATGCTTTGCTTGAGTTGGTTTTTTAGATCTAATTTCCCAACTCCTCACTGAAGAGACCCATAGGTCGAAACCGGTCTGGGGATGGGGACAATCCAAGATAAAAATGATTTGAATGCCTTCTCTTGTAGTAGCATTTATCATAAATAAAAAAAGCTTGTTTAGAGCTATTAGCACGCTCTTAATTTTACATATTTGTAAGTGCAATATATATATATAAGTCATGTGACATCTGACTTGTTATTATTACTATTATTATTTTGCTGTTGTGGCTTTAGCTAAATTAAAGAGCTAAGCCTACTAATATATGGAGTATCTGAATTAAGTTCAGGCCCATATGATTTTTTTCAGTTGGAGAGCTGACTTTAAAGACATGTAGATGTCTAAAAGTTTCAGATCTTCTTCTAACAATTATCTTTTAGATAAATGCTTTGCTTGAGTTGGTTTTTTAGATCTAATTTCCCAACTCCTCACTGAAGAGACCCATAGGTTGAAACCGGTCTGGGGATGGGGACAATCCAAGATAAAAATGATTTGAATGCCTTCTCTTGTAGTAGCATTTATCATAAATAAAAAAAAGCTTGTTTAGAGCTATTAGCACGCTCTTAATTTTACATATTTGTAAGTAATAGTAATAAGTCAGAAACCACATGACTTATATATAGCTTGCACTTACTAATATGTAAAGTTAAGAGCGTGCTAATAGCTCTAAACAAACTTTTTTTTTATTTATGATAAATGCTACTACAAGAGAAGGCATTCAAATCATGGTCCCCATCCCCAGACCGGTTTCGACCTATGGGTCTCTTCAGTGAGGAGTTGGGACATTAGATCTAAAAAACAAACTCAAGCAAAGCATTTATCTAAAAGATAATTGTTAGAAAAAGATCTGAAACTTTTAGACATCTACATGTCTTTAAAGTCAGCTCTCCAACTGAAAAAATCATATGGGCCTGAACTTAATTCAGATACTCCATATATTAGTAGGCTTAGCTCTTTAATTTAGCTAAAGCCACAACAGCAAAATAATAATAGTAATAGTAACAAGTCAGAAGTCACATGACTTATATATAGCTTGCACTTACTAATATGTAAAGTTAAGAGCGTGCTAATAGCTCTAAAGAAGCTTTTTTTTTTTTTTATTTATGATAAATGCCACTACAAGAGAAGGCATTCAAATCGTGGTCCCCATCCCCAGACCGGTTTCGACCTATGGGTCTCTTCATTGAGGAGTTGGGACATTAGATCTAAAAAACCAACTCAAGCAAAGCATTTATCTAAAAGATAATTGTTAGAAAAAGATCTGAAACTTTTAGACTTTAAAGACATGTAGATGTCTAAAAGTTTCAGATCTTTTTCTAACAATTATCTTTTAGATAAATGCTTTGCTTGAGTTGGTTTTTTTTTTTAGATCTAATGTCCCAACTCCTCACTGAAGAGACCCATAGGTCGAAACCGGTCTGGGGATGGGGACCACGATTTGAATGCCTTCTCTTGTAGTAGCATTTATCATAAAAAAAAAAAAAAAGCTTGTTTAGAGCTATTAGCACGCTCTTAACTTTACATATTAGTAAGTGCAAGCTATATATAAGTCATGTGACTTCTGACTTGTTACTATTACTATTATTATTTTGCTGTTGTGGCTTTAGCTAAATTAAAGAGCTAAGCCTACTAATATATGGAGTATCTGAATTAAGTTCAGGCCCATATGATTTTTTCAGTTGGAGAGCTGACTTTAAAGACATGTAGATGTCTAAAAGTTTCAGATCTTTTTCTAACAATTATCTTTTAGATAAATGCTTTGCTTGAGTTGGTTTTTTAGATCTAATGTCCCAACTCCTCACTGAAGAGACCCATAGGTCGAAACCGGTCTGGGGATGGGGACCACGATTTGAATGCCTTCTCTTGTAGTAGCATTTATCATAAATAAAAAAAAAAGCTTGTTTAGAGCTATTAGCACGCTCTTAACTTTACATATTAGTAAGTGCAAGCTATATATAAGTCATGTGACTTCTGACTTGTTACTATTACTATTATTATTTTGCTGTTGTGGCTTTAGCTAAATTAAAGAGCTAAGCCTACTAATATATGGAGTATCTGAATTAAGTTCAGGCCCATATGATTTTTTCAGTTGGAGAGCTGACTTTAAAGACATGTAGATGTCTAAAAGTTTCAGATCTTTTTCTAACAATTATCTTTTAGATAAATGCTTTGCTTGAGTTGGTTTTTTAGATCTAATGTCCCAACTCCTCACTGAAGAAACCCATAGGTCGAAACCGGTCTGGGGATGGGGACCACGATTTGAATGCCTTCTCTTGTAGTAGCATTTATCATAAATAAAAAAAAGCTTGTTTAGAGCTATTAGCACGCTCTTAACTTTACATATTTGTAAGTGCAATATATATATAAGTCATGTGACATCTGACTTGTTATTATTACTATTATTATTTTGCTGTTGTGGCTTTAGCTAAATTAAAGAGCTAAGCCTACTAATATATGGAGTATCTGAATTAAGTTCAGGCCCATATGATTTTTTTCAGTTGGAGAGCTGACTTTAAAGACATGTAGATGTCTAAAAGTTTCAGATCTTCTTCTAACAATTATCTTTTAGATAAATGCTTTGCTTGAGTTGGTTTTTTAGATCTAATGTCCTAACTCCTCACTGAAGAGACCCATAGGTCGAAATCGGTCTGGGGATGGGGACAATCCAAGATATAAATGATTTGAATGCCTTCTCTTGTAGTAGCATTTATCATAAATAAAAAAAAAGCTTGTTTAGAGCTATTAGCATGCTCTTAATTTTACATATTTGTAAGTGCAAGCTATATATAAGTCATGTGACATCTGACTTGTTATTATTTTTAATTTATTATCGTAAAATATTATCTTTTGAATTTTAAAGTTTATTCTTTTTTAAGTTTAATTCAAAATGTTCAAAAGTTCTTTCAATAAA